>JBBPKT010000131.1:0-37333 GCA_038089395.1 Pulveroboletus frians
AGTCAACTGTCTGGTCCCCACCAGGACGAATCCTTGACCCTATCGTCTGTAGGGTACCCCCTTGCCTCAGTGTCTTAGGATCTTACCAAGTTCGCGCTCGACCCTTCGGGATCAAGCGTAACACAAAGCAGGTATCGTTACTTGTTTTTCTACTTTTTCTGATTGGTATTGTACATCGACGGAAACAGAGAACTCTTCGGGATTCTTTAAAGTATTTTCTGTAGGGATTTTGTTAATAAATACCATGTTTTCTTAAATAGGGAATTAAGCACACTATATTTTAAGTCCAGTGCCAAGCTCTTTCGAGACCCCCTGGCGGACAGTGGAGAATTCTTTAAATTAATCAGAACCTGGCTAATCCTATGGATAGGAAAATCCTCGTCGGTGCACTCGGAAAGCTCGGCTACAGGCTCAGTGCCAGCTACGGGGCTAATCAGTTCACCCTTGAGCACAGTCAACGAGTTGTCTATGCCTACTGCTTTCCTACCAGTGTGCCCGAGGATGTCCGTAGGACTTACAGGGGATATACTACAACCGGCCGAATCCATCGGCTCAAAACCAGGTCTAACTATAATGTCACTATCATCCCTAATCGAGGGGTCCAAATGCTCAGTAACTATTTTTTTGATGTTAAGTAAGTTTTCTAGTTTTTTATTTTGTTTTTCGGCTTTTAGTCTTGCAGCGAATAAACTATCGCCAACCGGTACCCTACTCCTGGTCAGCAGTTTCCTTTTAAAGCCTCGGACGCTTTTGCCTTGGCTTCAGATTCAAAGACGTCGGCCCAGTATGCACAGGCCTTGTCTGACATGTATTCTTGTCAGCTTGTCATAGCCAACCAGATGGCCGTTTGCGCTTGTGGTACAGGAGGTTGATTGGTTGATGGGTCCTCCACCCACACTTCTGTATAGTACCCATTGGCGCTGGGTATCCAAACTTGCCAGAGGTTTTGGGGCTTCAGCTGAGCCCTTCCTTGTTGCGGGCCTCTCGGCTTCCGCAGTTTCTGGCAGTATCTTTGTATGTGGCCTGCCTTGCCACAGTTGTAACACGTAATTGACAGGTTTTGTGGCTGTCCCATAACAGCATCGATTTGCATGGGTGCACCATGCCTGGGTTGGGTTCCATATTGTGTAAACCACTGGTTAGGTGGTGGACCATTGGGGGGATTGTATCTATGAGGCCCCCATTGCCTCGGTGACTGGAATCCGCGCTTGACAGCGGCGGACTTGAAGGATTGGCCAACCTTTCGGTAAGCCTCAATTAGCTCGTATATATCCTCTTCCACGGACATGTGCAGGTGGACTTGCATATAGATGCGGGCATCCACAGCCCACTTCAAGATCTCGATCCCATGACTGTTTTTGATCTGGGATTCCCAAAAGAGAATCTCGAATTTTTGGAGGAATGAATCTATAGCAGCTCCATTCTGCTTTAGGGCGGTAAGAGCCTTGAAGGACTTGTGTGCAAGGACATCAATTTGGAAATGGTCCTTGATGGTTTTGATGAGCTCGAGCCATTGCGGCCAAGCATCATTGCCTCTGGTATATCTGAGGGACTTGCCGTCCCGTCCAAGGACTTCCTTTTCTTCTTCCTCGACGTACTCCTCAAGTTGGAGTCGTGTGAAGGAAGCAGCATTTCCTTCAAGTCATGACAGGATGGCCACGATGCGGAGTTTTCTTGTATCCCATTTTTGGAGGAAAACCCATACTTTGATTCTGGTTAACCAATTCCGGAAGGTCTTTCGGTCACCATCCCATTTTCCAGGGTCGGAGACCTTCTTTGCAATTGCCAATTGCGAATCGGTCTTTTCTCTTAATAAGGCTTGTAGGAGCGCCTTAAGCTCATTGTTTGAAAGGGAGGAAGATGACATTTCTCGACGAGAGTCTTGTTGAGGGCGGGATGGGTGTGCTCAGGGAGGTGGTGTTGGGTCGGGTGCAGGAGGGGCAGTTGGTTCTCCTAGTTCAGGGAGGGCAGAGTAAAGCCCTTTGAAACTTGGTGATCTGGGGGCAGACAGGTTGTCAGTGCTTACTGTCTCGTATCTTTCAATGAGACTCTGGGCACGCTTGCGGGGGTGAGGGTCGAGATGATGTGTGGGGGAGGGGTTTGCGGCGATTGGTCTTCTTCAACAATTTGCTTTGACGGGTGAAGAGCCCGTAAGGGTAGACGCCTGATAACAAGTGGTGTCGTACGCGTATTGTGCGCTGATGGTGGACGTCACAGGTATTCCGTGAACCTGGTACTCTCAAACCACAGAGAGTACGCCCTAGTGCACTATGGGCAAGCAGCAATGTTATCCGTATTTAATACGCTGGACGAGCGTGTATGCAACCTGTTATGGGTGGTATGCCCTGGTCCGTCACATGGAACCACTACACGATGTCCCTTATGCCTGGGCCCGGCAACCACAACACATGGATTTGCTTTCTTTCTTGATTCTTCTGAGGTGGATAAACACTCATGCGCTCTCAGTAGTCTTCTGTAAAATTTGAGCCCTGAACGTCGGGTGGGTCACATACTCGGGTTATGGTATGAAGCTTTGGCCAAGTGTTATGCAGAGCACAAACACTGAAGCTGAGCAACTGAAGGCTTGCTGTAAAGCCTCGTGAGAAGAGATGGGAGCTAAGGAGAGCACTTAACCATCCAAGGTTTTAACCCAAGGAACAAGTGGCCAAAGCTGGGGGTACCAGCTGAGGACGCACTCTTTATATATTGCAGAGAAATGCGCACAGACCAAGCTGTGCTAGAGATAAGGTGTGAATATGTACTATCTATGGTAAGTGATATCCCATGGGTGTGGGAGAGTTCTGTGATAAGGAAGTGTAGTGATGGTAATTAAAAGAGTGAGGTGATCACATGTTATGACGTCATATGATGTCATGGTCTAGACTGTGTCATGTGATCTGGTCACATGACGGGTAAACGAGTGAAGAAAATAAAAAATAATTAGGTTAGTGTATATGATATAACAATGTTGGACATTACATTCAGGGTGGTGTCTACGTGGTGTTTCTACTGTATGGAGTGGGTATGCATATGATAACAGCTCGCAATGAAGCAGAGGTTGCACAGGGCTGATAGCGGGAGGGTGGATCCTAAGTGTGGGGGGTGTTTTTGGCTTTATGGGCTGTGGGCTGTTTGTGGACTATGGTATTTCTCAGGGCAGGGATAGGTCACCTAGGGAGGTTGCGAAGCAGCGTGTGCTGTGGAGGAAGTGCAGAGTGTGTGCGAGGCATTTTTCATTGCCCAGTAGGTGGGCAATTTATCTGGCTTGTCCTCGGGTGGTATGGCGGAGTTGATCGTGTTGTAAGGAGTATCTGGGGCAATGCATGAGAACATGGAAGACAGTTTCATGGTAGTTTGAGCAGTGTGGATATGCTGGTGAAACCGCCTTTGTTATTTTGTATAGGTGGCCGTTGAGTGGTGCATGATTGGACCGAAGTTGGAAGAGCACTGCGGCATGACAGCAGGGAAGTTTTTCTGTGAGTTGCAGGAAGTGGTTGGATGGGAGCGATTTGTCGATGTTAAGGAGGGTGCGTGTGTGGGGTGATTTTTTGAATATGTTGCGGTTCAGCTCCTTGATTTCCTTTTGTATCTTTTGCTTTGCTGCCGACTTGCTCCTGGGGAGTATTCTTGCGTGGGTGTGTGATGCCCGAAGAGAAGGTGGTAGTAGGGATGGTGCACTCCCCTGTCCTTTTGCTGCAAGTTTTGCTGCTCCATCAGCTTCTTTGTTGCCCCAAATGCCCAGGTGACCTGGGGTCCACCGGATTTCCAGTTCTTGAATCCCATGTTTCCTGAGTGCTTCTCTCAAGTTGCTGTGGAATGTGTCCATGAGGTAGTGTCCGGGGTTGAACTGGAAATTGGCTGAGGCCATTATTGCTGCTTTGTTGTCCAGGCCCAGCAAGACCGTGTCAGTCCTGCCCCTGTATCTGTTTAAGAGCTCCATTGCTAGGACCATGCCCACCACTTCTCCTTCATACACCGTGTGGTCCTCTTCTGATCCCAACTCGAACCTTAGTTCGTCAACCTTTATCCCTCCTCTCCTCAATACTGCGGCCCCTCCAATTTTCCCTTCGAAGCCTGATCCATCTGAGTATAGGCAGACATTGTGATTTACTTCTGCTTCTATGTCTTGGATGAGGGCCTCATCTTTGTTTTGCGTGATGGTCATGGTCATGGCAGGCTTCCACTTGGTGTTGTGTCATGTGGGGGAGATGTTCTCCATTGTTCGGGGATCTAGTTTGAATTCATTTGTGAGTCTATGCATAGGGGATTTGTGACGTTTACGATGGTGGAACGTGGACTTAGCACGTGCATATAGAGGGTGGGTTGTGGGCAGGGACACAATGCAGAGAGTGGCATTGCTGCAGAGTTTTCTTATTAGTAAGGGGATTGGTATGAGGTTGGCGTGTGCGAGGAGGGTGTCTGTTGCGGTTGAGCGCATGCCCCCCAGAATGTGGAGTGCCGCCAGGCATTGTATTGATTCCATTTTGTGGGCGAAGCCTCGTGCGCCCCATCCTCCATCCTTCTTGCTCCGTCCTCTTTCTAGCATGTGGGCGCCCCATACGTCTACTCTGTACATCATCTTAGGTATTGCCGCACCTTCGTATAGCTTCTTCACCATTCTTGCCTTTATGCCCTTCATGACCTTAGTTATTCTATTGCTTGCTAGTATGTATGTGGTGCCTTTTGATATGGCGTGCATGGTGTGTTGTTTGAAGTGAAGTTTGTCGTCAACTATAATGCCTAAGAACTTGTAGCTACTTGTTGGTTCTATCATGTGTCCCCCGATGGTGATGGCTGGGCGCGGTATTGGGACGGTTTTTCCCCTTCAATGTGGGTCTGGGCAGTGCAGTCATGAGACGCATAGAAGTGCCATTTTATCGAGTTCAAAGTCGGCGTGGTGGTTTGTGCCCCAGTCTAGTGCTCCTCTGTCCTTCTTCATTATCTCTTTCAGCTTACTGTTTGCTTCTTCGAATGAGTTTCCTCTGGCTGCGAAAGCCATGTCGTCAATGAAGCCTAGGCCAAGCTTGTCTTGATCGTCTCCTGCTATGCTGATGAGGTCTGCATTGTAGAAGAGGAAGGCTATGGAAGAGAGTGGGCATCCTTGGTCTAGACCGATGGGTATCTGGAAGGGAGGGGATGTGAAGTTATCAAAGGTTAGTATGGTCTGGCGCCCCTGGAGGTGGTGGGTGTACCACTTGGTGTATTCCTGGGGGATACCTTTTTTCCTCGTGGACTAGTCATTCTGTGACAATGCTTGGAAAGGCCACTTTGATGTCTAGGAATAGCATGGATACAAAGTGGTCTGTAGGTCGTGCCCATGCGTCATGTGTGAATTTTGTGAGTAGATGGAGGGAGTCGATGGCGGATTGTCCCGGGCAGCCTCCGAAGTGTGTGGCTGGTAGAAGGTTGTGGTGTTCCACTAAGTAGGTGATGTCGTCCGCCATGCACACTGACAGGATTTTTGCCATGGTGTCCAGCAGGGTGATTGGTCTGTATGCCTTTGGGAGTGAGTAGTCTGGACGTCCAGGTTTGCATAAGACAACGGTGGATGACTGTTTCCACTCCTCGGGGTAAAAGTTGAAATTGAACATGGCCCTGAAGATGGGTCCTAGGAGTGGGACAATACTGTCCACGTTTTTGCTGAATACGATGTTGCAGACTCCATTCGGGCCTGGTGCTTTGAATGGCGACAGCCATTTAATGGTGTGGTATATCTGTTCGTCAGTTATGTTGGTGAATGAGCATACCGGTTCTGGGTACTCTTCTGGGGGGGGGTTTGGGACGTTTTCGGGGTGGGGTTTGAAGAACGATTCATATAGTAGTTTGCTCTTCTCCTGGTTGGATTGTTCCTCCGGGGTGGGTTGCACTGCAGTTCATCTTAAATTTGGTATTCTTGTCACGACCCGGTCCGATGGTTCCTCCATGAGGTATTTGTGTAACTGCCAGATTGAAGAAGCATCAGCATTCTCTAGGTACTCGTTCCAATGGGATTGTTTAGCCTCGGAGATCATTTTTGCGAATCTTGAGTGGGCCGTTGTGTATTCCGTGTGGATGGGGTCTTGGCAGATGTGGCGATGGGCCTTGGCTTTGTAGGCGAGTTTCCTTAGTTGTAGTTTTTCTGTCTCAAGCTCAGGGTTCCACCATTGTTTTGTGAAGGGTGATGGTTTGGTTAGTGGGATGTGTTCTTTGATTGTGAGTTGGATGGTATTGGTGAGGGTGGTTAGCTGTTCTTGCACTTCTTCGGCTGATTTTATGGGGTCTTCCCTGGTGAGGTTCTCTAGATGGCGGTTGAGGGTTTTCTTGAATTTCTCCCAGTTGACTGTTCTGAAATTGTGTCTAGGTGGGGCGTTAGTGGATTCTAGCGAGAAGGAGAACTCAGAGATGATGGGAAAATGGTCTGTGTTGGTGGGGGTTAGTTCTTCCTCAACCGAGCATCTTACTAGTGCGTTCATGAGGTGTGCCATGCAGAAAACGTTGTCTGGCCTCATGAGGCTGCCTGTCGAGGTTGATCGCAGGGTGGGGATGCCTGGGGGTAATGCCATCGTGAGGTCGTACATGGCCATGATGTTAAGGAGGGGTTGGGCGGCGGTGTCGTTGGCTTTTGTGAATAGGTGGTGGTTGTCTGGGTGATCCCATAGGGGGTGGTGGCGGTTGAAGTCACCCAACAAGATGACTCCTCCCATTTCTCCATTGTCTTCATGTCATGTTTGCGAGAAATGTCAGTCTAGGAGATTAAAGGTGTTTGGGTGAGTGCCATCATTGTATACATTGTAGATTCGTATTTTCCTGAAATTGCCTTGTTTTTCAATTGCTGTGATGTCCAGGGATTTGATGGGGATGATGCTCCAGTGTTCCATTGAGATGTTTTTGTTTATGAGAATGATCGTGTGGGAGCGGGGAGCATTGGGGGAGTTGTGGGTGGAGGGGTATATAGCAGTCCATTTGGACGATGTTTGAGTGAGGTAAACTGGGTTGATGACCGGTTCTTGGATTGCCGCAATATCGTATTTGGATGGGAGGAGGCTGTGGAGAAAATGTTCCTGGGCTGTGTAGGCCTTGTTCATGTTTTGCTACCATATCTGTAGGTGGTGATGCCTCTGGGGTGGGTTTGAATTGGGCTCTGTGTTCATGAGAAAATGGTGGTGGCTTCCTCGAAAATGGATCGGTGTGGGGTTCGGAAGCTGAGGTTGTTGTCCTCATCCTCAGCATCCTCATTTTCTGTGGTCTCGTCTCTGTTGTCTGCTCCTTCAGCAGGCGGTGGTTGGCGATAGGTCCCCGACAGGGCCAGGAAGCTGTCCAGACGTGCTTGTGTGCCGTCTGTAGGGGTTGGTTTGGTCTTCCTGATTATCTTTCTCCATGTGAGAGGTAGGGTGCTGGTTCTGTTCGTTCTGTCAATTTGGTGTTGTCGTTCCTGTTCCAGTCTCATTCTTCTGTCGTCCTCCTCTACGAGGTCTGCCCACAATTGGGTTGATCAGGGTGGGGGCAGGTTGTGGGGGGGGTTGTCTAGGGCAGTGAAGTCGTTCGTTACCCAGGTGGATGGGTCGTTGGCGGTGGGGAAGTACTTATAGGAGTGGTCTTTGTTGCGCATATTGAGTTTTTCCCTGGCGGCCGTGAAAGCTTTGCAATCTCGGTCCCATGATGCATGGCCCTTCTCCTTGCAGTTTATGCAGGAGTACTGGGATTGGTCTATGACCTTGCATTTGCAGGTGGCATGGGTAGGGTCTCCACATGTGCTGCATGTTTTGTGGGCGTTTGGGCAGTCCTTGGCAAAATGGCTTTCTAGCTTTTGGCATTTGTAGCAACGGGCGGGTTCTGGGTACATGTGGTGTGCATTGACTTTCTTTCCTTCTATGCTGAGGCCGTTCCAGATAGCCTTGTTGGCTGCTTCGACAGTTGTTAGCATGATAATTGCATGCACCACTTTTTGTCCCTGTCTTCGTAGGTGGGGGCGTTTGACCCAGGTGATTTTGCGAATTGCATTGTGGGGTAGGCCGGAGTTGCACTCAGTGGCTCTGTGTACTATCTGGGATTCTACGTCTAGTGAGATGGGTATGAACTCAGCGAGGGTGCAGTAAGAGGGTTCTAAGAAGGATGTGTCAGTTCCGAATAGGTTGAGGAATACTTGCTTGTAATGGTCTTTTTTCAGCCAGTCCATGCTCTCTCTTCTATCCAGTTCCACGATGAGTAGTTCATTTTTGAATTGTCTGACACTTAGGCATTTCATGCTTGGGGGGGGGGTCATTTGATAGGTCAGCAGTTCCGTTGAGGGCGATATTGACTTTCTCTACAAGTTTCTTCTCTGTCAGGGTGAAAGTGTTCTCGTTTGCGCACCTAAGGGTGACCTGGCAGAGTTTCGCCTCACTTTTGGCCAGGGTTTCGTCGTGGTGATGGCTTATCCCTGATCTGGCCACTGCTGCATATAAACTGTTATTCTGGGTCGGTGGGGGGGTTTGGAGGCGAGGGAGCAGGCTGCATCTTTGATTTGAGTGGTTTGTTTTGTGATTTCTTTGGTGGATTGGTTGATTTTGATTCTCATCTGTTCCCAAAGTTGGTTGATGGTGTCGAGCTTAGCACTCTGGCTGGTGACAGTCTCCAGGATCTGCTGGACATGGTTGTCGAGGGGTGGCAGGGGGGGGGGGGGGGGGGGGGGGGGGGGGCAATGGGAGTTGTGCTCGTGCACATGCTCCATGGTTGCAGCCAGCGAGCATAGGACTTCTGAGAAGAGCATCGAAATTCTGGGGGCATGGAGGGCAAACTCATAGAGTGCACTGATGAGGGTGGAGAGCTGGGGGGAGTCTTTCTCGAGGCCCAAGCCCCATTCTCTTAGAGCCCTTGCGGCTTCCGCATGGGGTTTCACTGCTCTTGCCTTGGTGAGCCAGAGTTCCTTCTTACTTACATTGCCGAATAGAAAGGTCTTCTTGCCAATCCGTGCAGATTTGGTTCAGCCAGTCGTGATCGCCTTCCCCGCAGGGGTGGGGTCCCACGAGGTGGACATGCAGAGTTCTTGATGTTTCTTTGGCTGGGTTTTTTCAGGGTCCTAGTAGGGGTGTCGCGTAGTATGCAGTTAAGCCGTTTTTTGCCAAGTAGGTTGTATGAGTGATAGTATGTGAAAGCTGGTATTAAGTGAATCCCTTGCATGACTGAGTCAGGGTCAAGGAACCTGAATGCTTCTACATAAGAGATTGTCCTCATCAAAAAACTGTAGCCTGTGAAGGTGTTTTTAATTCCACCCTGATGGATAGTTGATGTCATGGCGAAACCAGCACACAAATAACACATCCATCCATCTTTGTCCTGAAAATGGCATGGAGACATGCTCACAATACTGGACCATCACATGAAAGATATGTGTACCAATAGGGATGAGTTCTCTTGTCTTTGTGTGAGAGAACCATAACATCAGCTTGGCTGCATAGATTGATTGTATCTTGCTCCTGTCGCAGGTCATATAGTGACTCACAAAATTGTCCCAATGTTTCACATATTTTGATTGTTTATTAAATAACTTCTGAACACAAAAAAATATCAATAAAGTGTCAGTGTATGAATGAACATGCTTACTCAGGGCTAACAACCAGTAAAAGAATTATGTAATTCAGATCAGAAACCATGGAGATATATACAATTCAAAACTGACACTTATTAGGACAATTATGTGAGTGTGTTTCAGATATATCAGAATCTGATGCTCCACCATTTCTATGGTAACCAACTGTCAATATATTGTTACTATGGTGATGTTACCTGTCATGGGATCTATAGTTGAGCTATTTAAGTAGGACTCATATTCCCAGAATCTCATCATCTCACAATGTACTCTATCTCCTCTGCTTAAAAGGAAAATATCCATTCTCTTGCTTCTAATGGCTATTCTACTTGCCAAATTGCCTCCAAATCTGGTATTGGCAAGTCTACTGTGTCCAGGGTACTCCAGGATATCCTTCCCAACCGATTGGTTCCTTCTTCTGGACGTCCTTCAAAGCTTTCTTCTCACTCTCAGCAGTCTATTCTTACTCAAATCACCACTGGCAAGGTTTCTAATGCCGTTCAGGCCACCAAACACATCAATGCCATTATCAGCTGCCCAGTCTCCTCAGAAACATTCTGAAGAATCCTTAAGAAAAACTCATTCAAGGCTGTGGTGAAGAAGAAAAAGCCATTGCTTAGTGCAGTGCATAGAAAAAAGTGTTTAAACTTTGCTTTGAAGTACAAGGAGTGGACTGTGGAAGATTGGAAGAGGGTAATCTGGTCAGATGAAACTAAAATCAACAGGATTGCATGAGATGGAAGGCAGTGGGTGTGGAAACAGTCTGGAAATGGACTAGTTGAGAGGGAGATTCAGAGTACAGTCAAGTTTGGTAGAGGAAACATCATGGTATGGGGCTGTATGGGCTGGGAAGGTGTGTGGAGACTTGCAGAGATTGAGGGGAAGATGAATGCTGAGCAATATGTGGACATCTTGAGGGACAATCTGCTGCCTAGCATGGAGGAAAGTGAAATTTCAAGAGGATTTTATATTTCAACAGGACAATGATCCCAAGCACATCTCCAAAAGAGCTAAGGAATGGATGGAGAACAACAATATCACTCTCCTAGACTGGCCTCCACAGTCTCCAGACCTCAATCCCATTGAACACCTCTGGTACCATATCAAAAAACAACTTTGCCAATATTCAACACAAGCTAAGGGAGTTTGGGAGGTATGGGATAGAGTTGCAAAGGTGTGGAAAGAGATAGAGCCAGAAGTGTGTCAGGGGTTGATTGAAAGTATGCCTAGAAGGATTGAAGCAGTGATCAAGGCCAAAGGAGGCCATACCAAGTACTAAGACTCAGTTTACTATGTTTTTGAAACACACTCACATAATTGTCCCAATGAGTGTCAGTTTTGAATTGTATATATCTCCATGGTTTCTGATCCGTCCGAATTACATGATTCTTTTACCAGTAGTTAGCTCCGAGTAAGCATGGTCATTCATACACTGACACTTTGTTGATATTTATTTGTGTTCAGAAGTTATTAATAAACAATCAAATATATGAAACATTGGGATAATTTTGTGAGTCACTGTAGGTCATATAGTTGATCTGAAGTGTACTGTGGAAGCAAACAAAGTTATCCCTGATATGGATACACTTCTGATCTGTATCTGAAAAGTTATGTTCATCACCATCATAAGCAAGACCATGTGCACGAACAAGCAAGTGATCACTCAGTCAGGGAAGAAAATTCTACAAAATTGAGTTAGGATGTCTCACTTGAGTAATATTATCTTACCCTGAATGCAAGGTCATCCTTTTGCCTCCCCAACCATGCACTGAGGTCCTTCTTCTCCTGAGACCATTGGGCCATGTTGTAATGCTCTGATGGGGAAGTGTGAGCATGCCATGGTGCTGAATTTTCCTCTACATTGATTTGTCTCCAAGCATCTTCAATCTTTCTGACAAATCGCTCAATTGCTTCTTGGTTTGCAATGCTTTGAACTATTGTATCCTTTTTCTTTCTTGAGTGTGGATACTGTCTCTTGCAACAACAGTGTTCCAGCTCCCCCTGTTTAAATACAATTAGCTGAGATTGTGTAGAAGACCTCACATACCACTTGTGTAGAATAATTGTCCATCATCCCAAATCGACATATTATATCTGGGTAATCTCCAAGCATGTGAAACTTGTAGGTCAACAAGTTTAGCTTCTTCTCCTTCAGTTTCGACCTTATTGTCAGCACTAGAACTCCTTTCCATGCAGCTAGTGCAGCTCTACGATGGCCATGTGCCACATACTCCTGAGAGAGTTCAGTTGTAACATAGTACTCACATGTTGTACATTGAAATTTCCACAAGGAGTGGCCAAGGTAGGTGGTAGCTGTGTCAAAAAATGACAGTGTCACTTCACTGTGCAAGCACAACTTTGCAAAGGCATGCCAGGTTGCAAGGTCAAAAAGAACGTTAAGAACAATGTTGTTGTGCTCACCTGGCAGAAGGCCCTTGAAGACTGGCAGTGCACATTACATTGGGTTGGTAGAATGAAATAAAACATATCATCATGTTTACCTGAAGAAGGTCCTTGAAATCTCTTGCAGCTAGGCATTTCATTGCTGATGCATTCTTATGAAATCATCAGATAGTCCCATGACCAAATGTTGGAATCTGTCAGTACCTGAGATGACAAACTCTTAAACCAATCAACCTGACCTGAGATTTGATCATATGTACCTGTTGGATGGCAGTCCCCCCCTGAGCAAACAATATTCACATTAAATGTGTGAATACTGCCTTTCATACTCCTGATTCAAACTCATGTAGCAAGTCCATGACAAGCATTAGAAAGAAGTTGAATGTTGGGTCACTAATTTGTGCTGAGAATGCATTCTATAGGAAAGTAGTTAGTTATATATCAGTCAACTCTGCAGTGCAGTACATACCCAGCTTGGTATGAGTGATTTGTTCTGTAGAAAGGCCTTGACATGATTCCCATTAATACTAGCACCATGCTTGAAGATAAGCCTTTGAGCTTTGTGAATCTTAGTCTTGTAGTCTTCATTGTCAACTTGGACCTTTGTCATGCATATTGCCATGTCATCTACTCTTCCCATCTCTATCACCTTCACTTTCTCAGCTAGGCAGCATGGGCACAGACAGGTGCCAAGGAACTTAACACAGGCAACTGTTATTCTAGCAGTAGCACATCTTTAGTCCTAAGTGACAGAATAAGACCAATACTCACTTCTCTGGATAGTCTGCCAAGTATGTATAGAACCATGGAAGCCCTCAGCATGTGACTCCATCAAAGCAAGTAATGACCAAACCCTTGTGATATGCCTCTATGAACTTGTCATCCAGGAGAAGTTGCCAGATCGCCTGCATCAACTCACATTTGCAGTGAGTATAAACATCATCTGATGATCCTTCTCCAAAATGCCTGCTATATTCATCTTGGAAGTTGTCAGGGAGCTAAAAAAAAAATTTAATCATTGAATATCAATCTCATCACAACTCACTGTAGGGATGTAGGCAAGACAGTGACATGCATTGGCAGTGGGCTTGCCACACATGTACTTGGATTGGTTCCTGAAAAACAGATAGATTGGCTACAAAGAGGTGTCACCAAAGCTTGCAAGCTGTGTTGCATCTGACCACAGCATCAGGGATATGATGACATGCTCTAGATCATCCCTAGGCTCTCAAGGGAGAGCATGAACCCTGTGAAATGTATCAAGGGTCTCAGGTGATGAATAAGTTTCACCATACACTCAGACAGGATCAGAGGCTGGATTGGGTTGCCAATATTCCTCAAAAGGAGTCAGTTGAAACATTGATATGATTGCTTCTTGAAACGTAGCAATGATAATATCAGTGATATCATGGTGATGAATTCCATTGATCCTGAGAAGGGGAATGGACACATCCTCTTCACAACCTGCCCATTTTTTCCCTTTGTGTGGTAGCTGGATGGAGATGGATGAAACTTTCCAACCATGATCAGCATTGAATGGATTGGATCCTGTGTGAAGGTACTTCTTGACAATCTTTTTTTCCCACTCAAAATTAAAGGTAACCTCAGGTAATGCTTGGAAGTTTGGATCTGTGATAAATGACAACCACAGACGATTCAGTTCAGTGCCAGACTTCACATTTGTTCCTGAGTAATACCTATGAGCTTTATGAGTGGCATAGTGTGGAGCTGCGAGAGCAATGCACTCAGTCATTGTATGGGACAGACGAACTGTATATTACCTGCATGAGCAATGCGCTAGGTAGAGACTAAGTACAGGTAATATAATCAGATATAGTGGAGGCTCACCTCAGTCGTTGTATGGGACAGACGAACTGAGGTGGTGAGTGACTACTCTGGCTAAATATACTGTGAGTGCCACAGATCATATGACAGATTTGTGGCATAAAGAATGAAAGGAACAAAGGAATAGAACAAAGGGAAAACATATATAGTAGATGACATATGTGGCATAAAGGCGTTGATAATGTCTAAAAAGGGTGGTCTGGACCACACACGGCTGTGCCCATGCTTGCATATTCCAACAATACCAAGCCATAAGGAGGCTAGCCATTGGACTACTGAAGGTGGAGTACAAGTTTTCACGTGTGACATTTTGATCAGCTGCACCTATGGGAGTCTGACCTTCTTTCTGATGACTGTGATCTGGGATGACTTCCAGTGTAGGTACATTGACAACAGAGTGAATATCTCCCTTTCCAGTGGGTATATGTGTTGGCCAGGTCAGATAGAGGTGCTGCAGGGTGCCACAGGTTAGGTGAATTGGTGGGTGAATGTGGCTCAGGGCTAAATGATGGAGGTGGGGGAGCATGTCACAGACTGGTTCCAGTGGGAAGGTAGTTGGTATATCTTGTGAGAAGCTGTATGGACCAACCAGAACATACTGCTGGCCTAGGGAGATGGTCCACAGTATGGTTAACTGGAACATCAGGTTCCAGAGCAGAACCTGATGGTCCCACTTCATTTTCCATCTGTAGAATATGAGCAAGGTAAATATTAAGATAATATTGTACACAGGGTCATCATCCAAGTCTATGGGAGTGCTTTCAATGATGGCTCTGGTCAGAGACAATGAACTTGAGAAGTCAGTGAACCAGTTGTCACTCATATCACTTCAAAATGGATCTCTTACTGTCTTCTGACATCTAAGTTCCTTGGTTGACATTGATCCCTGGCATGTCTTGGGTGTTTGCAAGATTGGGTGATCATTGCCAACAGCTTTTTGTGTGCCTGACATTGTGTTTCATGAGCATGCAAGCATTTCTGGCTATCAAAGGACCTGTCACAGCCAAGGCATGAGCAAATATCAGCCATTCAGACAGTAGGGAAGTGCAGAATGAACCGCTAGTGGGTCAACAAGGCTCTGACAAGCATTTATTGCTGATAGCAACATTATACAGGAGGATGAATGGCTAGGAAAATATCTATTACTTGAAGCAGGTTGAGTCAAGTGATAAAAAACATCAAATTTCCTTGAAAATGTACCTCTCATCCCATAGGCAGGTGAGCACAAGGCAATGGTGTGAGTCACAATGCAAAGTCTAGTACTCTGATTCAGAAAAGTTCCCACGAGGCATCCTCTTATCTCCAGAGTGTCCCAACCTCTCTTGATCTCTGTCTGCCATCATGCCTCATATAAGCGACCTTGAACTTGACATCACAGATACAGAAGAAAACAGCCATGTTAGTAAAGGTAAACAGCATATCAAGTGAGTCTCTAAGTCTTGTTGCTTCTTGTTGCTTTCTAACCACTTCTGATTTGCAACATGAAGGTCCAAGCATGCTGAGAGGTCAGTAACTGATCCACATGAGGCCTATATTACAGCTGCCCATACAATTGCCTAGTGCATAGACTTGTTGTGCAATCTCAGCACTGTAATCAGCACTGTGCAACTCATCCAGCAAGACAAAGTGAGCAAGTGTGGTGAATTAGATGAGGATGAGGGAGCAAGGAAAGTGCAAGATGAATGTCTTTGCAAAATGTACATGGAAATCAGTTCTACAATGAGTATAATTGCTACTGATATACATTTAGCTCAACAACATCAAAAGAGAGCACAACCAGAATGTACTAAAAGATCCTGCAGATTGTACCTAGCCTCTAGGAATTGGTGGATAACCCCAAAAATTCCACAGAGTTGGCAATCGTCTGTGGAAAGGTGAGCAAAGCCATATATATGTGTATGTACTGACCTTTTTTAGATGAAGATGATCATCAATGCTACCTGGTCAAACAATGTGGCTCGTTTGAAGAATAGCATCCCTTGCTATGTGCTTCCTGACCCCAACAAGCCCACATCCCTTGATCCACCAATTATCATCAGTGCAAGTGGGAGGGCTGAATTAGGACTCAACCATCCAATCATTGCTCATTGGTTATGTCCAGCATATCAGCTTGAATATTTCAACAATGATCCTGAACAGTGAGTGCTACTGCCCAATCTGAACAATCTATTATTACATGTCATTTTTAGAGCATGCAAGGATTTGGCCTCTGGTAAAATTGACATGGGGCCATTTGACTATCCCACACTATTTTGGTCAGGTATGAAGCCTGGGAACAACTATAATCCAATGGAAATGTGCCATGGGCTTTTCAAAAGCTATGTCCTTGTGTGGGTGAGTCATACCATCATCAAGACCATTTGCAATTAGGTTAATTTGAGTTAGATCTGTCAACACATTTTTCTAGGACCATCAAGCGCTTTTGGTGGAAATTCCTGTGTGACCTGATCTTGCAATGCTGTCCTGCACAATATGAGGACAGTTGAGGCTGAGCACATTGCCTATGTGTGCATTCAGGTATCACTCCTCTTCAACTCTTTGCTCACTCTTTCTGATTGGACTCGTCAAGGCATGCTTCAGACTCTCATCTAAGAGCCAATGGAGCCAGTCAGACAGAAACCTGGATTACTTCAAGATATATCATAGTATTATCACATTCATTCAGCATGCTCTTGACCCAGATTGGAAGGACAACCTTTTAAAATGGTGGAATAAGTATGTATTCTTTCTACTAAAGTTCCCATCTTAAAGTACCCACTTTCAAGGGAACTTTTTAGGGATGTAAATGGCCACAGTGAAGCTGGAGTTACAGCTACTGGGAACGAAAACCAGTCAGGATCTGAAAGCTCTGGTACACAACTGAGTACGGTCCAACGTCTGAATGCACAAATGAAGGCCCAACTCATGGCACAGGATTCTGCCCCAGCAATCGGTCTAACACTCAAAGATGGTCCCAGGCCCACCCTGGATTCTAGCCAGCTGCCAATTGGTTCCTCATCATCAGTTGAGCAGAGCACTCACTTCACTGCCAATCCCTCTGCAGTATCATGCTTGGTACTACCCACGGACCACAGCTTATTGGCTTCATACTTCTCCTTGGTCACACCCCACCCTGCAGTAAAAGTGAGTTCAAGAGCAACAAGCCCATTGACAGAAACAGAACATGAAGAACCAGATGCTGCACTTAAGCCTATCGCAAATCAAAAGGCAAGGCAGATAAAGGGTAAATGACCAGCTCCTGTCACACATGGAGATGGTACAGCAAGTGGAGGCTGTACTAAAAGGTCTAGGCAGAACCAGGCATAGGTAGGTGCTTTTCTGACCTTCCAATAGAAGGCCTCTTCTTTAATGTGGTTGCAGTCATCCTATTGTTCAATGTTTGCATCAATATCAAGTTTCATGTCATGTCATCCAATTTCTGCCTTCAAGTCTTTGCCTCATTCCTTGCTGTTCAGATTACTTTCATTGCTCGATCATTGGACTTGATTCCTGACCTGCTCAAGCTGTATTACTATCAAAGCCTCATTCCATGCTGTTTGGACTACATTCATCATGCATTCATCAGACTTGATTCCCAGTCTGCTCAAGCCTTATTGCTATCAAATGTATTTGTTTAGGATAGATGGGTACATAGCAATATATTGGGTGTAGAGTTGATATGCACAATACATTGTTTTATATTCTATAGGGTGGGATATTTTGTGCTGCAGATCTGGCATACAATAAGCAGCAATATATGGTGTTATATTGCAGTGACAACAATGTATACTGTTGGGAGATCTGATCAATGTCGCAACATTGATCAAGACTTAGTATTCTTCCAGATTCCAATATACCTACCACTGGCAAGACAGCCCTTATGGCATATGCAACTTATATATTGTGTGACAAATACATACATGGGCATGTATCTTTTTGTTAAATTTTGTGATGGGGGACTAGGATGCCAAAGGCAGTCTAGTGCTTAGTCAGTGTGCATGGGAGAGTACCTGGGCTGTCCACCCATTTATGACTGTGACAGTCACCCTTCTCACAAAGATAGGGGTCTGTTTCACTAGCCTAGAGATAGGTAAAGAAACTAGTGGCAGTGAGTTTCAAATCTGTGAAAGTTCTCATCAGGGGGCTTAGACTGCTACCCCAACCAGCTGTCTTTCCAGGACTACTTAGGATAGACTACCACTTGTGATATTTCCACAAGGGGGGTGGGAACATGTGCACATCTGTGGTATGAACACAACCCCTTGTAGGAGTGGTTCACAGGATGGGATACAGCAATGGGAGATAGGGAAGCTTCCTACTGGGCTAGGCCATCTGACGATCCCTAATGCCATTTGAGCAAGAGGGGCCCTTTTGGGCACCAACCAGCATTTGCTTGTCTCTATATACATAGTAAGCCAAGCCAGATCCAACTGGGCTTGGTGCTCTCCCTCACCATCCAAGGATTCACACACAGTGACACTGAACAGGTCTAATGCATTCTCAGGTGTAGCATGCTCAGGTACATACTCACTGCCAAAAATATATTAGAATACGCAAGCATGCACACAGCCACTCAACTATGTGTACCTTTTCTCAAACACTTTCCAACCTGATCAAAGCCTGCATTTGATACCTTTGTATGACACAGTTTCCCCTTATGTACCTTTCCCCTTTGTTTCTTTCTTCCCTTTGACCCCCTTTTTGTATCGCCCAGTGGCATAACTGGTATATTTAGCCCATTAGAAGCTCTGCCACCTTAGTCTGTTTGTCACATGCAATGACTGAGGTGAGTATTGTCAGAACTGTCTTTTTTATCACCTCTCTACCCTTTCCTCATCTTATCTTAGGGAACCCATTGGGCAAGTCTGTTACCCCGAAACCCTTCATATACAAGGGTAACAAGGCCAAATACTGTGCATGGCAAACAACCATGCAAAACTACCTTCTGGGATTCAATGTTGAGCCCATGGATCACCAGAAGATCATCATCATCTTGGGCTTTATGGGTGGTGAAGATGCTAACCCAGCAAGGAGGTTCTCTGACCTCTATTTCGAAGAAAAAATCAGCACACAAGATTGGGACAAGTTCATACTCGATCTCAATAAATATTTCCGACCTGCAACAGCCCAGAGGGAGGTCTACAAGAAACTAATGACTCTCAAGTAGGGAGGAGATTCTATTGAAGACTTCTTCATTCGCATGGCCCAGCTCATGGCCAAAGCTGGATGCCACTACAACAAGGAGTTTGACGAAACATTGGTCCATGTCTGCCAACAAGGAATAAAAGACGAAATTATCTCCTTTGCTGAGCAAGAGTCATCCACTCTCTATCTCCGCAAGAATATCAAGAAATGGGAGAGGCACCTCTGCCATGCAGAGGCCACCTTAGCCTCCCGAAAGCTCAGAAGGTCCAGAGGGACACAAAAACCTCAATTCATACTGTGCTGGTCCAGGCCAGCAAACAAGGAAACTCCAGTTGAAGCTCCTAAGTCCACCAGATTCATTGCCACCAACTCGGCACCACTAAAAGAGGTTGGAATGTTCAGTGGACAGGGGAAACCCATGGACATTGACAAGGCCAGAGTGGAAGGGCTCTGTTTCAAGTGTGAAAAGCCATGGCCATGTGCCAACCACAAACCAAAATCTCATCCATCCCAAATGAGGTACATTGAATTCAAAGGGGCCAAGATATTCTACCAGAACCAAGAGGAGCTGGTGGAATGCATGAAGATGGTGGAAAAAAATGAGCAGGGTTTTGGAAAAGACGAGTAGATACAGGTTTCTCTACTTTGTCTACAGTAGTTACCATTCCGGACAATAAATTTTATGTTCTATCCATTGAACTGTGTGATGAGACCAAATCCGAACCTAAGTACACCATCCTAAAATGTGATACCCCACTACGTGTGAAACACAGAGATAAAAAGATCCCTCTTCTTGAGTGAGGAACTCCTGGTATGGCAGAGTATGATCTGTATGCAGTGGAAGAGTGTATCATGCCAAAATGAGGACAGGCTCTTGTAAATACTAAGCTTTCTATGGCCATTCCTGTGGGACATTATGGCAGAATTGCCTCCCAATCTGGTTTAGCCATAAAAGCATTGATAACCACTGGAGCTAGTGTAATTGACTCCAATTACAGGGGGGAGGTAAAAGTCCTCCTTGTCAACAATTCTGATAAGGACTTCTCAGTGAAAGTCGCAGATAAAATTGCACAATTAATACTTGAGAAATTTTCAAACCCTCCAGTCAAAGAGGTAGAAACCCTTGATGAAACAAAACAAGGTTCTCAAGGATTTGGTAGCATAGATGCCAAAACAAAAAAGATCCGATCTCACTGAAGAGCCCAATGGGAAAATACAATCAACCCTTGGTCTATCTGATGGATAAAACAGCATGTAGATAACAATAAAGACATTGCAAAGAAACACCTAATGTCATTCATACACAAATCCCAACAGACTGAGATAGACGACCAGCTCAT
Source organism: Pulveroboletus frians (assembly GCA_038089395.1). NCBI lineage: Eukaryota > Fungi > Basidiomycota > Agaricomycetes > Boletales > Boletaceae > Pulveroboletus > Pulveroboletus frians. Next base: position 20,260 of record JBBPKT010000131.1, read on the forward strand.
AACTGACCTAAAGGAGATGACAATGGAGAATGCCACATGGGTCCTAAGAGATCTTCAAAGGAAACCCAAGTTCAAAAAGGTATCTGAAAGGAGAAGACAAAGAAACTCTCTAGAGGTTCCCACGGAAATCCTAGCAGATAATGGACACCAATTTGAGGCCAAAGCACTCATCGACTCCAGCTGCACCAGATCCTCCATTGATGCTGAATGTGTAAAGGCCAACGCCCTCGACACACACCCTCTCCCAAGGCTGATAAAAGTCTACAACGCCAACAGATCCCACAACACTGGAGGTGAAATTAAGGAGTTTGTTATAGTTGAGATGAAAATACTCAACCACTCTGAAAAGATCACATTGGCCATCACCAACCTAGGGCCAAACTCCATATTTCTGGGACATGACTGGCTAAAGACACACAATCCCTCAATCAACTGGCTGACCAGCCAAATTGAGTTCTGATGTGAGAATGATCACCTCCCCAGGCTCATAGATAATGAGGAAGATGATGAGGAGGAGTTTTGATTCTCTCAAGGAGATTGACTCTTCAAAATTGATATAGAGGCCTACCAGAACACTTCCATGGAGATAGCTGCCAAGGAATTTGTCCAGAAAAAGAAAAAGACCTTCAAGGAGGCAGCTCCCTCATACATCCACAACTTTGTGGATGTATTTGCCAAAGAATCGTTCAATGAACTACCACCTTGAAGATCCTGGGATCACACAATCAAACTCCTACCTGGAGATTACACTATCAATTGGAAAACCTACCTGCTAGGTCCCAGGGAACAAACTGAATTAGACACATTCCTAGAGGAAAATCTCAAATCCGGATGCATCCACCCCTCTAAATCTCCTTTCGCCTCTGCCTTCTTCTTCATAAAGAAAAAGGATGGCCAACTCCACCTGGTCTAAGACTACCGAAAACTGAATGGAGTAACCATCTGAAACTGGTATCCCCTCCCACTGATCAATGAACTGGTGGACAAACTCAAATCCGCCAAATACTATACCAAGTTCAATATACAATAGGGGTACAACAACATCAAAATGAAGGAAGGAGACAAATGGAAAGCTGCACTCAGGACTAATTGCAGTCTCTTTGAACCACTTGTAATGTTCTTTGGACTCACTAATTCGCTAGCAACATTCCAAACCATGATGAACTCCCTGTTTAAGGAATTGATAGACAGAGGAGTCATAGTCATATACATAGATGACATCATGATATTCACCAGCAATCTCAAAGAACACCAAAAGGTGGTGAGAGAGGTTCTTGAAATACTCCGAAGAGAACACCTATATCTAAGACACAACAAATGTAATTTCGAGGTACAAGAATCTGAATTCCTCAGAATAATCATGTCACAAAACAAGGTGAAAATGGAACCCAAGAAAGTACAGGCCATACTTGATTGGCCAGTACCCATGACCCAAAAACAACTCTGTGGGTTCCTAGGGTTCCTTAATTTCTATTGGAGGTTCATGAAGGACTTCACTAAAAAAGCAAGACCCTCGAATGCACTCACATTGGAAAAGAACAAGTTCAAGTGGACAGAGGAGTGCCAAAAGGCAATGGATCAACTCAAGAAAACCATATCCACCACCCCAGCACTCGCCATGCCCATGGACATGGACCCCTTCTGAGTAGAGACCAATGGGTCAGGGATAGAAGTAGGTGCAGTGCCATCACAATGCCAAAATGGCATATGGCACCCAATCACATTTATCTCCAAATTCTTAAATGACACTGAAAGGAATTACCACACCATGGACTTGGAAATGCTCGGAGTCATCTGTGCACTCCAAGAGTGGCAGCAATACCTCCTCGGCGCCTTACACCCATTCAAGGTCCTCACTGATCACAAAAACCTCGAATTTTACAAAAAACCCATCGACCTCTCCCACTGTCAAGCCAGATGGCAACAAATCATCCAGGAGTACAATTTCACCTTCATTCATCATCCTGGCAAAACAAACCCAGCTGACCCTCTGTCCTGGAGGCCAGACTTTGAAAAGGGGGTGGAATTTGACAACTCCCAACAAATCCTACTCCCTCCCAAGTATTTCCTGAAATCCGAAGCCACTGGTGAGTTATCGCCAGCCGAGGAACAAATCTGAACTGTCCAAAACAAAACTATCAAGTCAAAAATTGCTTGAAACCAACACATAGCTGAAAAATTCACCAAAGACAGCCTACTCAATAGTAAATCCCACTGGACAAAAAGAGATGGGATAATCCAATGGAAGGAACTACTCTATGTTCCACAAGAGCCCAAGCTGCGGGAAGAAATAATTGTTCAAAACCACAATCACCCCATGGCTGGACACCCAGGAGCCAAATGAACTCAGGATCTGATCCTAACCCAATGCTACTGGCCCATGCTTAGAAAGGATGTAGAACAATACATAAAAGGATGTGACCGATGCTAGAAAGCCAAAACGACCCATCAAGCGAGAAAAACCCCCCTTCACCCTCATGATGTCCCTAACTACCCATGGGAGGTAATCTCACTGGATATCATTGGCCCACTCCCCAAGTCACAAGGACACAATGCCATCCTAGTAGTTGTAGATAGATTCTTGAAAATGATAAGACTATTTCCAATCTCTTCTTCAATCACTGCCAAAGGAGTAGCTACTATATTTAGAGATCATATATTTAAATTACACGGTACCCCTCATAAAGTGATATCCAATCATGGACCACAATTTGTGTTGACCTTCATGAAGGACTTGTACACACTGCTCAAAATTGAAAGGAATCCCTCCATGGCCTATCATCCCCAAACCAATGGCCAAATGGAAATAAAGAACTCTAAAGTGGAGTTATATTTGAGATTATACATAAATCATAAGCAGAATGATTGGGTAGAATGGCTCACTCTTACCATGTTCACACACAATCAAAAAACCACCAATGCAACCGGCACCTTGCCATTCATCTTGAACTTCGGACATCAACCAATAATCACTGAAGGTACCCAAACTCAAGTCCAAAATGAAGACACCACACAATTCATGATCAAAATGAAAGAATCATGAGAACAAGCCAAAGTGGCATTGGAAAAGGCAGCAGCCAAGATGAAAAAGTATTATGATAGGAAAACCTGAGAAATCCACAAATATAAAACCAGAGATCTCATACTCATAGATGCAGCACATATCCAAACTGATTGTCTGACCAAGAAACTTGACAATAAGAAACATAGACCATTCAAAGTCCTAAAGAAAGTCAGACTGGCTGCCTATGAACTCGCCCTACCAAAGACATGGTGAACAATCCACCCAGTTTTCCATGAATCACATCTCTGGCCATATGAAACTGGCACCTTCCCTTTGCAAAAGAAGTCACCACCTCCCAATCCAGTCATCATTCAATGAAAACTGGAATATGAAGTGAAAGAGATCATAGACTCTTGAAAGAAGTACAGCAAGACGGAGTACCTAGTACACTGAAAAGATTACCCAAACATAACAAACACCCCAAAACTAGTGAAAAAGTTCCACCACCAAAATCTGACTGCCATATGGGTTATCTGTGACAATACTTATGACCAAGATTGTTGCAACTCCCCATTTACCCCATTCTTTGAAAGACAGTCTATATGAGACTTCACCAATTCAGTTAACTGCCTTCCCCAACATCTCTTTGACTTTGCCCCTCTCGTTGATCTGGAGTATCAACCTTGAAAAGGGGGTAATGTTAGAACTGTCTTTTTTATCACCTCTCTACCCTTTCCTCATCTTATCTTATCTTATCACATCATGTGATCATATCTTATTGGAACCTTCCAGAATATTTCATCTATGATGTCATTGCTTATATAATCATTCCATTGCATTCTATGAAGTTCTATTCCATAAACATGTACAAATAGGTAGTTAATATATAAGTAGTACCATTACCTGTATGTCTCCTCATGCTTGGAATTCTCATTTTTGAGTCTCATTCTCCTCTTGAGTTTGAGCCCGATAAGTATTGTGTACTATACCATTGTGCCCTCTATACTCATCACCTACATAGTGTATCATACTTGTAGGTAATGCAATCTCAGTCCATTTGCCATGCACAACAACTGAGTATATTATGCTCATAGTCCTTCTTTTAGGTTATGAGCTCTGAGCTCCTCACATAAAGTAACAAGAAAGAACCAATTAGTACCTCGCTACCATGTCTACATCAATCCTGCTAACTATGTAATATACAGTGACCTCCAAAACTATTGCAATGTTTGGTGAATTTTCATTGTCTAAGATATAGAGCATGACAGTGTGAGAATCATGCTTAGTCATAGTGGGACCAAATATAGTGCATGCTCTTGGCTACATGATTGCCCCCTATGTCATGTGATTTGGCTTAGTGGCTGTGAAGATATGCCAATTTCAAAACAGCAATACCATTGCAATAGTTTTGCACCTTTTATAAAAAATATGAAATCTCATTGAAATCACATGATAATTTGGTAATGTTTGGTTATACAAATAAATATTATATCTGAGTTTGAAATAGCTCTCACACATCTTTATTTCCAATTGCATTATCATGAGATCCATTTCTCTTACTCAATAGAATACCATTCTTTCTATGCTTGATGCTAGTTACTCTCTTTCAGCCATTGCATCTGCAACTCATCTCTATGCTTCTACCATCTCCAGACTTCACTCCAAGGAGTGTTCTGAGCTTCAGAAATCTATTAGAGGTCATCCATCCAAGCTTTTCTCTGCTAATATTTGTTATGGTATTTGTCTTATTTATTCTGGAAAGGCAAAGAATGCTGTTCAGGTGACCAAGTCTCTTACCAATATTGTCAATACACCTCTCTCCACCACCACAGTGTGTTGGCACTTGAAAAAGGTTGGTATAAAGACTATGGTCAAGTCAAAATATACTTTTTTTTCAGCAAAGTATTGCAAAGCTTATCTGAATTTTGTCTATGTTCATAAGGATTAGACTGTGGAGGATTGGAAGAAGGTGATAAGGTCTGATGAACCTAAAATTAACCACCTAGGGTCAGATGGGAACAAATAAGTGTGGAAAAAGGCAGGTAAGGGGCTCAGTGATAGGGTGGTGCAAGGAACAGTCAAGTTTGGAGGTGGTTCCTTAATGATGTTGGGCTGTATGACTTGGCAGGGAGTTGGCTATGCTGCCAAGACTGATGGTAGGATGGATGGAGACCTTTACCTTCAAATTTTGAAGGATGAACTCCTGAATACCTTGGAGTATTGTGGTCTTAATCCTTCTGATATCATTTTTCAGCAGGATAATGATCCCAAGCATACCTGCAGAAAGATCAAGGAGTGACTGGAAGAGCAGAATTTCAGGACTATGATATGGCCTGCACAGTCTCCTGACCTAAACTGCATTAAACATCTATGGAATTATCTGAAAAAAAGGCTAGCAGATCATAAAGACCCTTCTACTGGGATTCATGTATTGTGAGAAAGAGTTCAGGAGAATTGGGAGGAAATACCACCTGAGGAGTGTCAGAAGTTGATTGAGAGTATGCCTAGGAGGGTTGAGGCAGTACTCAAGACAAAAGGAGGCTATACCAAGTGCTAATACATTCAAAATAGTGAAAGGTGCAAAACTATTGCAATGGTACTACTGTTTTGAAATTGGCATATCTTCACAGTCACTAAGCCAAATCACACAACATAGGGGGCAATCATGTAGCCAGGAGCATGCACTATATTTAGTCCCACTATGACTAAGCATAATTCTCATACTGTCATACTCTATATCTTAGACAATGAAAATTCACCAAACATTGCAATAGTTTTGGAGGTCACTGTATAGTTCATCTGTCCCATACAACAACTGAGCACATTGCTCTCACAGCTCCACACTATGCTGCTCATAAAGCTCACAACTTGTCAGATTGGCTCTCTCTTGTCTGCTAAGAGATTCATCCCTTGTCCCTTGGGATTGGCTTTACTGCAGTACTGCTTCAGCTAGCCCTCAATATGGGCTTTCCTCCTTCTTGCTGGGTAGCTCCATTATCAGCCACTTTCATTTTGTCTCCTGTGGTCATCTGGCCAATGGGTTAGGTAAGGATTCAGTGAACTGACAAGTTGTTCACAACAGCATCTGCATCAGAGCAACCCTCAAATATGTACCTCCTCCAGGGGGTCCCCTTCAACATTGTCAAAGTCAAGGGACAATAAGCAAGTAATGTCTTCCAACTATACCTCAGATGATACAATCAGATACTTGCTCCATACATGTAGTCCATGCCCCCTGAAACAGCACTGGAATTTACCAGACTTGTCATGCCACCTGTCTGCTAACAGAGATCATTGTAAGTCTGGCCCTTCTAGCACATGGGAGTCAAGTGCCATCTCATCACATCAGACCCCTCCTAGATTGCAGGAAATGCAGCTGATGCTCAGACCCCACAGGTGACACAGATCGTGACTGGGAGGTGCTCCACACCTTCACCCAACACACTTCAACTCTCTCCTAGAACTAAGTCACCAAGCAATAAACAAAGACATACATATTTGGTCACATCTGACCCTACCTGGTTATAACCAGTTTTCACTGGGGTTCAAGCTCTGCCCAAACATTGTTCGGTCATGTTGTTGTTATTATTTGTATATGGTGCAGACCTTGATTACATAATCTCGGTCCTTTGTCCTCATCACTTTATCTTTCGGACATTAGTGGTGTTCAAGTAGGATATTATGTTGCTATTATCATGTAATTATGTTGCTATTATCCTGCTATGAAGGAGCTATGTTTTTTAACAAATGTTCCAACTCCGCTGATGCCGATGCTTCGCCGAGATACTTTCCCACCCTATTAAGTCACATGATAGTGTTTCCACAATGATACACGAAGTCCTCACAGGATCAACTCATCAGAAATTCGGGGTACAGCGGGATAGACACAGATAGATAATATATATATATGATATCCCACCATTCCACCCTTCCCCACCATGCCCCGAACATCAGAAAAAAAGAAGTTACTACAGAAAATTGATCAGATCGAGCTGAAGGTAGCAGAACGGCAGCTAAAGCACTTACAGGACTGCGATGCAGATGAGTCTGATGACTCCTCTGTATCTGAATATCTTGTTGTCTCAACTCCTGAAACCCTTTCCCCCTCCCTTGACTCTGGCACAGAATCCGAAATGGCCTCAACTGACTCTGAGTCAGATGATTCAGGTGAAAAGAAAGCTATGCACTGCAATTGTTTGCATAATGCAATCCAAGCACTCCGTGATGAGGTGCACAGGGCACACATCCTGAATCACGTTGCCATGCCACAGATCCGTGCTTCCCAGCTTCACCTTCTTGAACATTTTGCAGATTTCTGGCCCCATCTTTTCTGAAAGAAAGTTCACATGGATCCAGACGTTTTCAACTGTATACTGGAACAAATCAGCAATAGCCCGGTTTTTCATTCTAGTTCCAATCACTTACAGCTTCCAGTCACAATACAACTTGTGATCTTCTTGAACCAGGCTAGGCACTATGGAAATGCAATATCTGTTGAAGATGTTGGTCAGTGGACAGAGGTCAGTGTGGGAACAGTTGTCAATCATACCACTCGTGTGATGCTTGCTCTGCTGGGCAAGCATAATAACTTCCTTCATGTTCCAGAAGCCAAATCTGAGGATGTAAGGTTAGCAGAAAACTTTGTAGAGGTCAAGACATGCATAGGGTGGAAGCAGGGGATTTTCGCTGCTGATGGATTCACGTTTAACTTGTTTGAAAAGCCATCACATTATGGCGACACCTTCACTGACAGGAAAGGTAGTTATTTGCTCAACTGTCAAGTAAGAATCACCTACTTTTTAACTGTGCTGTCGTTGATTCAAGCGTAATAGCTTATTGTTATGGTGCATGACCTTCTCATCGTTGACTATGGTCTGGGTCACCCAGGGAGTGTCCATGATGCATATGCTTTTCAGGGAATGGAGATTGCAAAGAATCCAGAAGCCCTCCTTCCAGAAGGATGCTGGGTTTGGGCAGACAGCACTTACCCTTCATGAACATGGTATGTCACGCCATTTAAGGCGACTTGAAATGTCCCACTATCATGGGCGCAGAAGCTATATAATCATTATCTCTCTAAGGTACATACCTTTACTTCTTCCAGGCGATGCTAACAAATGGACTGTCCATGTTTAGATCCGTGTTCACATTAAACATGTATTCGCAGCCCTAAAGGGCTGATTCCAGTCGTTACGGGAGCTTCGAGTTCACATCTGATCAAAGAAAAAGATCAAGTATGCAGTGCATTGGATACAATGCTGCTTGATCCTGCATAACATGGTGATCTGGTGTAAAACACTAATCCTATCCAGAGAGGATAAGGACTAGAAAAAGAAAGGGTGCGAGTATAGGACTCGACCCAAGGGAGGGGGACAGGAAAGACAGGCCATAGTGAGTAGAGGACCTAGGCAGCTCCCTTCTCAGACAGACAGAAAGTGGAGGGAAAAAAAGATTCTTTTCTGAGGTGTGGTACACCTCTTTTATAGTCCTGGGAATACCCGTAGACTTCTATCTACAAGGCCTAACTAGTCCAGGTCCAAATGGCACCCAGTGGATATGTAAGCTAAATGAATCTGATCCAGATGAATGGATCCGGCACCGGATTGACACAGTCCAGGCCTGGAACAAATGGCCGGATTGTACAGACAGATACAGATGGATGAAGACATCAATGGAAGATAAAAAAGACCTACCCAGATGGACGATGGATGCTACGGATGCTTGAATGGACCCTTGTAATGGACAGAAAGGGGGGTTTACAACCGTAGGAGGATTCGACCTCCTACACCAGTTTGAGAAGCTGCTTGGAAAGGAGTTGTCAGTCACATGGACGCTGCAGGAAGATCAGATACAAAGGAGGGCTTATGATGACGATAACCTGGTACTCCATGTCCCTATTGGCTCACCAGGTCAGGTTTTCTGTGCAAACTTGATGAACCACTTATTTGAGGCACTCAGTGAGCCATACGTTGTACCAACTGAGGAATGATCAGTGTTATAAGTAACATGTACTTTGATATGAGAATACACACCAGTACAGAAGTGCATAGTCCTAGGAAATGAAAGGGTGTACACTAACGTGTAAATTCAGAGCGACTACAGGTTTATCAGAAAAAAAAAAAAAAACAGATCACCAGACACCAGCGTCCAAAAACATTCCATGGCAATAAATCATGGCGGTGAGTTATGAGACTGTGGAGAGAATGGTGGAAGCATAGAGAAAGGAGGTAGAGACGTATAAGAACCACCAGTGGGACCCAACTGAGACATGTTGAGAGGATGGCCTAATGGATGCACAGGTGCAGAGGTGGGGTGATATGTGGCAGGTTGCTGCATAGGGCGCATGTTAGCCATTCCTCTGGCAGCCATTTGTTGTATGGTGCACATATCAGCTGGCAAACCCATCTGCTATATTATGCATGCCCACTCTACCTGCTTGTGCAACAAGCCGATCTGTGCATTGAGTGCATGCTCCTCAGTCTCCTTCACCTTGAGCTCCAGCATTTTGAGCTCATGCTCATGCTGGTACTGAGCTTCAGCATTCACCCACTTGTTATTGAGTTCCTCCTTCTGGATCTCCAGTTCCTTCTTTCAGAGCAAGTAATTGAGCCACATGGCTGTGCGTGAGGAAGGTGCCAGTGATACCTCTAAGGCCTTGCTGGCCTTGTCTAATTCCTGGATTTTAGCAGCGAGATTTGAGGCGCCTTTGGAACCTGAGGCTGATGTGAGTTTGGTTGACAACAAGGCACTATCTGACCAATGACTCCACCCAGTCGTTACAGAGTCTGCTGAGCTTGGTGGACAAGTATACGGGCCAGGCCGTGTAAATGCACTATGTCCCCCTCATGCAGGTGCCTTGCCCTTAGACGTAACCACTGCACTAGCAGAGCCTGATGCTCGCTGGAATACTTGGTTAGTTTGAAATGCAATCAAGTAACAGGTTCACATACCTTTGAGATAAATGGAGATACAGCTGGCAACACAAAAGTCTGCGGGTGGAGATCCATGGCTGAGTCCACAAAATTATCATGGCCATCAGACAAGGACATCTTCTCATTATCGGCAGGTGGAACATCAACAGATGGAACATCAGCTAGGTAATCCTCTTCATCAACATTTATTTCTTCTTCACACAGCGCTCCCATATTTTCTTCGGCCATGGTAGTAGTATGAGTAGCCTTAGATGAGACAATGTCGAGGAGACTCTCAGCATGGTTGACATTTGGATTGGACGACACTAACTTGCTATCAAGCAATGGAATTCCATGCTAGATGGTATTGAGCTCCTGATAGTATGAAAATACAGAATGGACATTCTCTAAATAGCGTCATTAGCAACTATGCTGAGATAGAAAGGTGGGAGTACCAAGAAGGTTTTGCGCATCACCGCTATCACCCAGTATAATCCCCCAACCTGTGCTTTTGAATCGCATATGATATTCATGATACTTGGACTTGAGCCTGGATTGATGCAAAAATCAGTGCTGAATAAGAAAGAGAGTGATCACTTATGCAGCCAAATGGTTGATGACCGAGGTCCCATACCTTGCAGGGTCAGCAGCATAGGAGGAGACATGATCAGGGTCATGTTTGAAAATATGCTTTGCAATCACAGCTGCAACATCCTTCTTATTCTTTCCAGATGGCCTTTCTCCTGGTAATGACTTAGTGAGGGAGGCAGATGATGAGCGATCATGAAATAAAATATGCCGATCTGCAGCATGGGAAGTAATCCAAGCAACAAGCTGGTCAGTACGACTCCCCTCCCAAATGATATTTGCAACAAGCTTCTTTGAGGGCTCTATAGCTGGCAGCCCAGGTTCCTGAATAAACTGGAGTGATTGCGATATGGCTGGAGTCCTACCACCCCAAGTACGACGTTTTCTCTGAGCAGTGGGGGCACCTCCCCAAGGTGGTGCCATCAGTATGGCCTGAATGAGAGATAAAGGGGGGGAATTTTTTGAGGGTGATCGCCTTTGCCTGTTATCTCTGCCAGTCCCAATATGCATGAGGGCTTGAAGTCTGGCAGAGCGTTGAGGAGGGGGGTGGGTTATGGGCATTTTCTTTTCAAACTCAGATGGTTACCTCCAATAGAGATCACATTCTAGGCCGAAGTAATAGTCAAATAATAGTCCTGTCATAGCCACATAATAGCCCCATAATATCCTACTTGAACACCACTATTCTTTCATATACCTCAGTTGACTCTGAAAGTCACTGAGGTGAGCCACTTCTTTGTACTATGTATCATTCCTCATAGCTACTTCTTCAGTGATTCCAACACACATTTGCGAGGTTCGGACTGCTCGGATGCTCGGACGCTCGGAAAAGTCAATACCCAGATGTGACTCCTCCGTGGTCGTGAGTTCTGCGCGACCTCCCCAAATATGGGAGCATAGAATCCGACGTCACGTGGGGCCCCGTGACCGATCGCGCCACCGCGTGCGCATTCACACCCGCACAGCCGCCGCACAGCCGTGTCAAAATTTCGAGATAAGTAATATACATATTTCACACGCAAGTCCTGATCCTGACCTTGCTCAGCCATCTCCCTAAACAGTCCCGCCAGCAGATTTTTCGGTGGCGACCTGTTTCACCTTGTGTGTCCAGTCGGACTCTCTGACGCCCGCCTCCACTCGGAGCCCGATCGTGTTGTGGGCGGTGATCGTCAGCCCCCAGGGTTCGCGAACCCGCGATTCCCACCCGTCAGGGAGCCGCTCTTCGTACAAGAATGCCCGGATATCTTCCACCTGCCCACCAAAGACGGTGGAAAGGAAGGACGAGCTACAGGTGTTTTGATCAGTCTGTCGTAAGGCGAAGATAAGTGCGACGAAAACGCACTTGGCACTACCAAAGAGTTTGTGAGAGACATCGAGACCGTATTCCTTGTTCATTGCTCTGCAGTCGACTCGGCGTTTCCCCAGAATGCGAGAGAGATCCTCGACGGTGAACTGTGGTTTTCCAGAGCTGTCCTTTCCGCTAGCAAACGTAAAAAATTCATCGATGAAAGGTGTGTATGTGGTCGCTTGGTCCGGCTGCAACGCTACGTCAAGTCCTGACGAGAGGGGGGTGGGTTAACGTTAGGTGAGTGAACGGGCATTATTGTCACTTACGAGTCAGCGAAGCATCGTGTTCAATTCCGTTATGCAGACTAATCTCCTCCAAATTGAATGTATCCTTGCTATAGTTTTTCTTCAGCATGTTGGCAGCAAACTTGCCAATAGAGGCGGCAAGAGTAGCGCTCAGTTTGAACGTCGTTTCAATCTGTTTATCGACCTCGGGGAACGTGAGTCCCTTTCCATCACGTGCGATGATTCCTAAACGCGTTTGAGCGAACAGAGGTCCAATGAGCGAGGAGCTATTGCAAAGCATAGACATACCATGGTTGGCCAATGCGTTCAAGCCCGGGCAAGCAGAACGACAGTCACCTGCTTGCGGAGCCTTGTACTCTGGCCAACTTCCTCCGAAACCTGCATGACCTCTAGGTGTAACTTGCCCGACAGGGATTTTAGGCCAAACAAGGTTTCCTAGTGTCAGGAGGACATCCCAGGCGAGCATCCTGGCAGTGGAGAGGAGGGCGAAGAAAGAAGTGAAGAAGGAGGAAAGAAACTTCATTCTGCGGTGAGGACAGTCAGATCGAGGAGGGGGGAGGGATAGTGAGAAATAGATTGCGCTGGGGTTGGACGTGAACGCTCAGCACCATTTCTGATAAGGGCGCAGGGAGCCGAACGCGTGTATCAGCGCTGCAGTTCATTGGTCGCTCCGATGAATGAATGGAACCAAATCGAGGTTGCCGAGGATTATCATATGTAACAGAAGAAGTACAGCATTTCCAACAGGGCATCACGCATTACTTAAGTCAGGATTAGCGGACGCACACAGCCTTCAGCAATCAGCATGCCGTAGACGGTATACTCAACAAACTCCAAACGAAAGAACTCGAAGCTTGGTAAATCAACTGTTCGCAGATACCCCCTTGAGGTTGGCGACATATTCATTGAATCATACTGCTCACGCGTTATTTACAGACCTTGGGCACTCGGTCAATCACTCATCCTATGCCGTACTCTCCCTCCTGGGCTTCCTTTTTTGTGATTTTTTTTTGTTCCACGGTTTAGCTGACAGTGCGTGCGGTGTAAAGCGGTGAGGGATCTGAAACCTGGAAGTTCGACTGCTGAAACCCGAGCTATAGCAGCGTGGGTAGGCCAACTCATGTGACACGTCTCCCTTTCCGAAGCCTTCCCCGACCCACGAATGTATCATCACCAGGCAACAGGACCTTTCCGTCATTCCGATAAGCACGAAGTGAGTAGGACCTGCTGCGTCCTCCCACACTACACCGCCGATGCCTACTTTCGGAACGGGTGTTGCTCGGAAATTGATCATTAAGCCCCAGTAAGTCCACGAAGTGGTTTGGTCCTCTCTTCTAGGCACCCCCAAGGTACGGAGCCACCGATAAGGCGTGCCTCTCTTCTCCACAATTCTCGCGCGCCGATGACACCTAGATCCAAAAAAGTCAGGCTGCTATCGCCTGGACCCAACTAGGCCGTGGCCCGTGGGTTTACCTTGGCTTACCAGATAATCGGGATCAGGAATGGGTGCTATTGTTTATCCGGTAAGTCAAACCTGACAAACCCAATTGAGCTACGATGGTTTGGGCATCGCAATTGGCCAGGAACTAGACGACGGTCTGGATGTAAGCCTAGTGGCGCCCCTCTATCGCCGTGCTTTCGTACCAGCGCCCCAGCTTCTGATCGGAACTACTTCAGCTCACTCTGACGTCTCATGAAATCAACAATGATGCTGAGTCAGCGGACTATTAAGGGGTTGCCTTCGCACGGTGGCAACACTAGTATACCCTCTCTCTCCAACGGACGACCAGTTGCCACAGACACATCTGTCAAGCTCTGCAAATTTTCAAAACGGAGAGCGACTCGTAGGAAGGTAAAGACTTTCTTGTAGCGCCGGGACGGCACAGGTGCAGTCGTGGAGGGGACGGTGAATCATTGAAGGTGCGTGTCAAATCACTACACGAACTTGTCAAAGAATGGACTCGTGCACAGAAAAATTTCATCACAATCGACTCATTGCAGGACCGCAGTTTTTTAACAGGTACAACGGTAACCGGGAACTGTACAAGGCGAGCCCCGAGCTACGACGGCACTAGAGCGCGGGAGGCACGCGCCGGAACCGGTATCATCCTGGCCGGCTCAGCATGTGGAGGGCCTTAAGCGAAGAACGCTGAATCTCCGGAGGAAAACCCACTTATGGAGACATGCGTGAGGAGGCATTTACGTCTGGCGCATACACGGTACCGTGGGACTAACTGACGCACCACCCAAGACAGCCCTAGGGCGCGGCCCATCCACTGAACCACCAGATGCCCGTGGTTCTTTGGGTACACTGGGAAGTCGACACCGATAACGTGGTCCGCCGATTCAGACATCAACAGTGGGTTCTTTTTATAGGGACGCGCTCACCCATGGGTATTGACTCCCACGTCGTCCCGTGGACGACTTGACAAGAACTCATTCTTGGCTTGCTAAAGGTCACAGGTGCTGGATTAATTGTGCGGTCGCAGCGAGCTCTTACGACGCAACAACCGCGACGTGGACGCAGGATAAATAGTTACACAAACGATGCTAGCTTCTGATAACGGCAGTCCCATTGGGAGTCACCTGCACTGTGTTTCTGCGGTTCGTTTTCCCTTCTGGTGAGTCGGTGGTGGAAAGATGTAAGTACTAGTGGTGGACACATGGTCGGATTCCGTCGAGATTCTCCGGGGACTAATGACGCTTCTCCTTTGCGCCTTGGTATTCAGACTCCTCCCACTCCCAAAAACGCCCACACGAACTCCGACAATGCAGTGATTTCATAGGATGCACGCCGAAATCCGAACTCGTTTCGGGCGGGACGACTGTGCTTTATTACTGATAGTGATCCGCCCGAGGACTTCCACAAAGAGTGAGAGGGGCTAAGACGGCGAACTCGATTTGTGAGCGCAGATGCCGATAAATTTCCACTTGGCGAATGGAGTTAGAAGTGATGGGAGTTCTCGTCATCGAAAGTCGCTTAAATAAACCAGTTCGGCGCGCACAAGCATCATTTGTTCTCTGGTTCTTCCCGTCGTCGTATATGTTCTATTGCTTACCGAGCCACACAGGAATGGAAGGGCAGCTCGGATAGACAGCAGGAACACTTTGGGTAGAATGCTCTGCGATCGAATACAAAAGGTAATCAAGAGATCTCACTCCACCAGTCCCGCTTGTGAGCTTTCCTTCACTGTCCACTCAACTACTCTCTCAGCTAGCCGCACGTTCCGCGGACATGATGACGTTCTTGAAATCTGGACTCGCCTGTTTCCCTCTCTGAGCCCGTTTTTACCGTCGCGACCAATGCGCCGCTTGGTTCTTGGTCTCATCGATTCCATGCCCAGTCGGGTTGGTTGGTCTAAAGGGTTCGAGATCTGTATGGCACCCGCCACGCACGAGGAGGCTTGGGGTCGGTTGCAAGAACCACTCACACACTTCGGACGATACCCTCATCGCACGCGTCCTCTTTACTGAATGAACACCCTTCTGTGAGTCTTATCACAGACGCTCACCGGTGACACTCTTTTCCATCCTGACATCTACGATCTCGTTGGCATCATCTCCGACGACCCCTCTATTGTGCTTGCACACCGTCCCGAGGTCAAACGAATGTTTTTGTTTTTGTAGCGCCATCTCTCGTTCAGACAGGTTTCCCAGATTCTCTAGTTTGTCGGTTGAACGACCATGTGGGTCTGAGATTACGGGTTCCGCTCGCACTTGTTTGCACTGACGTGCTCGGCGACATATGACCGAATTCGCCACCTAAATTGGGCGGGGCGATGAACATTAACGACGAAGGTGAGTCAGAGGTGACCACTGACAGATGCTGGGCGCGGAGACGTTCTTGAGACAGGTGCTGCGGTCAGTTTATGGTTCTAAAAAGACGGCATGTTCCAGGCTGTTTTAGGATTTATGAGGGCTAATCTATCCTTACATCAACGACACGCGTCGGCAGTATTACATCGACTATGTATGGAACCAGTGTGTAACTGTGGTTAGCATCACTTACCTGATCATGACGCAACGCGGTCCGGTAGAGGTCACGAGCCAGCGTATTTCTCTGTTCAAGCCTTTGTTTTTGGACCCATGACTGCGAAATGTCATGGTGTCGTCTGTTGGCAGAAATGTACGTTCGCCCTGCGACGTTGACGGTCGATCAGGAACAAGGACAGTGAAAGGCCGCTGCATGCCCTGATTAGGAGCACAGTTGCTTCAACCGTTTCGTGCGGTTCCGGGATTTTCTTCTATGTACCGGACGAGCTTGCTTCGGTGCCGGAATTGAGTTCGCTTTCCCGGATTGGCCAAGCACAAAGGTGGGGACCCCTCACTAATCCACAGAGTCCCCTACCATTCGCAAAAAAATGTTTAGTTCTCCAATGCTTGCGTTGTAGACAATCCGTTCTGCTGCTAAGCCACACCGAATAGCGAATCCGTTTGTAAGATCATAATGTGGAATGAGAGGTACTAGTATCTGGTTAGTGGCGTGTCAAAGGAAACCCGAATACTTCGTCAGATGAATGAACATGGTAAGGAATCCATGCCTACAAACGCTGCCTCTTCCGAGGATGCCCTTCATATGTTTGTGGCGTAGTTAATTTGAACCTCGGCCGCTTCCCCGCTGTTGGCACATTGGAACGATCACTCTCATGGGGTCGATCCATGCCCGATACATTATCTAGCGAAGCATTCCCGTCTTCACCGTGTCCAGGCTCTGATGATGGGTTGAATAAATCTCGAGTATTGTAGTATATGCGCAAGAACTCACCTTCATCCAATTGAACAAACCGAAGGCGGTTTTCATCGAGAAAAAGTGCATTGTGAAGCCTGTCCACATCCTCTACACTCAGACCGGATATCCCCTTGTCTTTCTCGCGGGAAACCCCTTTGGGCCAATTGATGATCGTGTACCCTTCCTTCTTCAAGTCTCCTTCGAGCGTCGACCAAGGTAGCCGACCGTTCGACCGCTTGAAGCCGATAT
>JBBPKT010000132.1:0-37119 GCA_038089395.1 Pulveroboletus frians
TTGTAGTGACACTCCGTCTGACCGTCTACCAAGAAAAAGCACTTACTGGCTTTTTCCGGGCTGCAGCCATTCGGGAAGGTCCCTGGTCTGTAGCGTCCAATCGTGCTGGGGAAGGTGATCGGCGATGTGTGGGCTGCTGCGACAGTCCAAAACGGCGTCTGGGCCTATTCGAAGCCACGTCCTCTTCAGCCTCTCTGCGTAGTAACTTTGTTAGTATGGAACGACCCAAATGTGACCTGGATTTTCCGGAATTCATTGGCGGGGAACTCGACGACTGTAAGGCACCCTCCCGGCGATCAGCGGAGACCGGGGAAGGTGGCTGGAATGACGTCAACATACAAGCAAAACATGTGAGTGATCACCAACCGCGTCAAAGTCGAATTCGAGACCCGGTGTGCTCAGCAGCCCCACCTCGACCTATGCTATCATGAGAGGCTGGGGTGAGGCTGGATCGAAATATAAAATACCTCGAGGGGATCTCCGACGTCCTCTCCACCATGTCTCGCGTGCTCAGGTTGCTGTACGAGTATCATGGAATCAGCAGAAATGTTCCGGTGACGAGACGGTAAATTCCTACCGGATTAGCGTCCGACTCTTCATTGCTGTTACCGCTGGAGGTCAAAGCTTGTTCCTGTCCCTCGCTTGCAGTGGACTAGGCAATTTGTCAGCATGAGAGACAGGACAGAACTTGCCTAACATGTCAGAACCATGAAGGCGCAATTACTCACATGGAATGGACCATAGGACTCTGGGAGAATCTTGGCGAGGTCGCGGATGATGATCTTCCCATCACTTCGTCCAGTTGCAAGCAAGCTACTGTCAGGCGAGACAGCGATTGACCATAAGTAGTCGTCGTCCTCGACAATGTGCGCAAGTTGAGCGAGGGACAACACGTCCAAGATGAAGCTCGAACGTATCCGTGTAAAAGTGGCGATGAACTTGCCATTTGGGGCCAGAGCAAGAGGGCCAGCTTGTATGCCCTCAAGGACTGGGGAGTCGGCGAGTTGGGATCCAGTAGAGATGTCAAATAACCGGACCTTCTTGTCATTGCATGCAGCATAAATTTGCTGGCTGTTGGCTGACCATGCGATCGAAGGACCCGTAATCCAGTCAGTTATGGTAGTGTCAATGTTGATGAGCTTGTCGCCAGTGCGGCTGTCGAGGATTCTGATTGAACCTCCCCCAGACGCAGTCGCAATGTGGGCTCCATTTGGCGAGAATTTTACTCCAGTGACAGAGTTGTCGTGTTCCAGTGGGCCGACCAGTCTCTCCCCACTTGCGAAGCTCCAAACGCTTGCTGCTCGAGTCCCCGTAGCAAACGAGGCCGAGTCTGGCGAGATGTCGACAGCAAACACCTCGCTCGTACCCTCCACATCGAGGACCTTTTTATCCAGCTCCACGGTCCACACACTTGCTCCACGAATTGTCCCAACCGCGATCCACTTCTGGTCCTTCGATACGCAAATGGCCCATACTTTTTCGACTCCTGTTTGCCTTTTGATCTCTTGACCATCTTCGAGTTGCCATTGCTGGATTCCGTCCACGTTCCCGCCCCAAAGCTTTCCATCTGGGTGGAAGGCAATTGCGTTCACATAACCAGTTTGACCGCCAGCGTCACTAAGCACCATTATTCGATCTGAGTGACTTGTCAACGTTACTCAGCCACTCCTTGGACCTACTACACACCAGTGTCTGTCGACGACATCTTCAGGGCGGTCCTTGGTGTCAACGAAGGTGTTCAGATGACTTGTGTTGCGCACAAGGCTGCTCTATAAAGGACACGTTCCTCGTATTCACATATGTAAGTGCCTCGTGCTCTTGACGCCCATTCCTATTGGGGTCCCAGTTGTTAGGTGATGGGATGACCAAACAGGTGGTCAGCCTTGATGAAGGCTCTCCACCGTTTTCAAGGACGCTCACGATTGCTCGCCATATGTTAATTATGGTGTTTGACTGCATTGTCATGGGTGTCCGTGCCCAAACCACGTGTATGACCAACATCAGTGCGCTAGGTATGGTATCGGCCGCTTTCTCCACTCTATCGCTCGTTGTTGACGCCTCGAGTAGGAGCCCCCGTTCACTCAGTGGTAATGTCTGTTCTGAAATTCTGATACCCTAGCAGCCAAACGAGACGCTGCCCTCTCCAGTGACATGTACTTACCCGGAGCAATCCAACGATCGGTGAGCTAAACTCGACTTCCCAGACCCATTCGGCAACTTGGCGGTCGTATTTCATCAATTTTGGTTCTGTGGGTATTTTGTTTTTCTTCTTGCTTCTAGGAAGCTTCCTGCCTGTCACGTCCATAGGAACTACTATGACATCCTCGTCGGGTTCCATGTCTCAGCGCTCCACGCCTACATCCTTGTCATTTAGATACTTACACTTCCGGTTCATGACAAGTACTCTGCATGTCCAGATATTGTAAAAAAATGCATCCTCTGTTTCTAGTTAGTTACAATCCCCCCCTATCTCGCACGGCAAAGAAGCAAAAGACCATCCCTGCAATGTGGTTACAACTGCGCTATTTACCTCGACCGTTTTGAAGGGCTGGAGTGGGCGGCATGATGTGGACGTGGTCATAAGCAGTGGGATTAGCAGGTGGACGGCCGTTGTGGCCACCGCGGAGGTAACCTTCCTCGTAGACAGGCCTGTCAGCATTCATATAAATGCCGTATGTCAAATAATCGTATAGTTGAAGTTTGTGATATCGTATCATCCACTGGTATCATGTCATGGAGTCACCTAGATGGATGCACTTCATCGTGCACGCCTGGGCGAACGCACACCATCCACGCGGGCACCCTGACCGAAATCACAGCATGACGCGATCCCTGCTGAAGCTGGCCCAACATCAATCTACCGACGTAACTCGAATGAAACCACGCCCACCGTGACTTCGACTCCCGGAGGGGAGGGCTGGGTTTGATCAGCCGCTTGCTGTGCCTACACGTTTGTGAATGATCGTCATAGAGTCCAATGGCCAGAAAAGTCATACGGATTCTTCTGGTCTTTGACTCGCAGTACCCTGCCCACTGCTCGAACTACCCTTATTCGGACGCTTGGGGGTAGTAGCCTTGGGTCGTGGTTTTTCCTGTAACCTGTGATGAGCTCCTCCATACCAGTCCGAGGGATACGAAGGTCTACCTTTCTAAACGGTCTTGCGACGGTTCGCTAGGAAGACGTTTTAGACACTTATCTGATCGTCTCATGAAAGAGTACTCACTGCCTTTTTCTGCGCTGCGGCCATTCGTGAAGAGCCTTCGTTTGTGTTACCCGCCCTGGTTGCTGGGTGGGATGGAGATGGACAATGATCGCGGTGGTACGACTGTCCAAAAAGCCGGCCTGGTCCATGTGAGGCAGGGCTCTTCCTTCTCGGCAAAAACCCTTTGAATAACGAATAGCCACGGGAGGACCGGGCGGCATCAACGTCTTCCCTGGAATGCGCCTCTCCATCCTTTCTGTGATCAGTGGGGGAGACCGGGGATGGTAGCTTGAACAGCATCAACACAGAAGGAAGTAAAGATGGACTGATGACCAACCTCATCAAAATTGAAATCAGCAGCAGGTGCGAATTGTGACACCTCAACCTATGTCTTTGTGAGACCTCGGTCGGAGGGAAAAATGGGTAACTGATACATTGAGGAGCCCGCCTTCGATGGCTGCACCATGTTCCCCAGCATTGGGCGTATCAGATGGCCTGTCGTTATTACTGTCCGAGGTCACAGAGTGCTTGTCTTGTTGTCCTTCCTCGCCAGTGGATGCCTAATATAATCTGTCAGTGTACGAGGTATGACGGTACACATGCTCACTTGGAATGGACCATATGACTCGGGGAGTATCCTGCCAAGATCATAAATAGAGATTCCCCCGCTCTCCTGTCCAATCACAACGAGGCTACTATTTGGGGAGATCGCAATCGATCGTGGGAGCTTGTCCTCGATGACGGGGCCAACCAGAGTGAGCGTCTGCGTATCGAGGAACAAGACCACATCTGGGTCACGTACGAAAGTGGCGATGAATTTGCCATTGGGAGCCAGAGCGATAGAACACGGTCTATTGCCTTTGAGAACCAACGATTCTGCAATCTGGGACCCGGTTGAGGTGTTGAACGACCTGATTGTCTTGTCCTTGGATAGCGCAAACAGCTGCTGGCCATCCACAGACCATGCCAGGGGAGTGATCGCGGCTAAATAGCGCATGGTAGCGTTGATGGTGACGAGTGCTTTACCGTTGCGACTGTCAAACACCCGGATCGATCTTTCATAGCATGCAATCGCGACACGCCGGCCATCTGGGGAAAACTTGATCCCATTGACCCCATCCTCTTGTCCGAGTGGCCCAACAAGCCTCTTTCCACTCGCGATGTCCCAAATACTTGCTGTCTCGCCACCATCTCCCCTTCCATTCCCAGTTGCGAGCCTAGTGGAATCTGGAGAGATGTCAACCGCACCGACATAATGCATACTCTCCACTTTGAAGACCACCTCTCGCAGCTCTGCATTCCACACACTTGCACCTACTGGGGTCCCGCAAGCTATCCATTTGCCATCCATCGATGCAGAAACAGCGACCAACTTCATTCCTGTCTGGCTTCCGATCTCTTGGCGGTCTGCGAGTTGCCACCGTCCGATTCCATGCTCTCCCCCACCCAAAATATGCTTTCCGTCGGACTGGAAAGTGAGTGCGAATATACTTTGATAATGGGTGGCGTCGATTTCTATCGGTTGGTCTTGTTGGACCGTCAGGATTGTCCATCCACTCCTTGGAGCGACTACGCACCAGAATTCATTGGCGGCATTCTCACCAATGGCACCACAATTGTTAGTATCGAAATGTGAGGGGGTAAGATGTTCTAGTTTACTTTCGGTACGCCAAGACAAAGTGGCCCGCGAACACGTTTTCTTACTCTCAATATGGTTCGTTCTCGCACTGCCCTCGCGTTCTTCACATTTGTTTCCATGCACGACTCACGTGGGTGCCTTTCTTTGGTTTATTGGTGTCAGGGACCTTCAGGGCCATGTTATGTCAGGCTTCGCGTGCTACAGCGGTCCGCAGCAAGTTTAAAAGTATTGTTCGGGGACGAATGCCACAAGTAAGGCAGGTTACTTCGAAGCCAACTTTTCACCTTTGATGCAGACACTGAGCAAAGTCCACGAAAGGGAGAAGGTAGGCAGTAGTACATGGAAAATGGCTATGAAGGAAAAGTTTACACGGTTCTGTGACCTCTGGGATGAGGTTAGTGATAGGCATCGGATGGCGCAGGTGATGGAAGAGGAGGCAGTCAAGTTGGTCATACCGAGTTCGCAACAGTTCGTTCGGAAGGAAAAGGAATGGCAAAAGGAAGGCTTTCTTCCTATTATAATGGGATATGTTCCCTCGCTGACATTCCTCCCGCGTTTGTGATAAACCTGCAAAAGTGTGAGCACGAATGTTTGGAATGGGTTTACAGATAATGATTTGATTTACAGATATCAAGCTGTCCCCGGAAGAGGTGAAGCTCAAATAAATGCTTTCGACAAGGAAACGTTTCAATGAGTACATTACCACAGCAGTCTGTACATCCACGATGAACGAGAGTCAGCACGGCCATCCGTTGAGCTGCTTGTCAGGCACTGTGTCTCTCATTTCTTGTTGAGTGAACCTAGGACGACAGCTCTCTGCCGCTGAATTCCTCTTGGTGGCTGGTCACCGTTTATAAAGAAGACACTGTTCAGCATACAGCCCGGTATTGAACAGAGCGCGGCATGTCCTCCCATCGATCTTCCGTGTGCGACCTCGTCGCTGCTCCTCTAATGAATATCCCGGTGACGCTGATCATGAATGGATAGGCAAGATTCACAGTAGATCCTAGCACTATGGAATAACATCAACTCGAGAATGCGAACATACTCACGACACCGACCAGCACTGTATGAAATCACGTAGCTCGATTTGTCTCCTCATGTGCATCCCGACGAATGCACAACAACCATGTGGGGACCCTGATCGTAATGGCCGAATATCCTGTTTCCTCGTGCTAATTGATGTCAGTCTGGAGATGGAACCCTAACGTGAAGTGACGCGTACCATTACATGGACGCCTGTGGCCAAGGGTTGAGACAGATGATGTGGTTGTTGCGTCTAATAGGGAATGAGCCATGATGTAGTACATCATAATTAGACGAAGATCCCTACCTCAGTTGGTTCGCTAGAGCGCTGCCCGTTAGGAAGTGCGTTTTCGTTAGGATCACTCGGCTCGGCTGCTTGGGCAAGCAGTTTAGGCTGTTATGCCTGATGAGTCACTGCATACGAACAGGGTGGACAACATACCACGCGTTTCCCGAGATATCCCCCAACCGTTCGCTAGGATGACATTTTAGATGCACTGCATCCAAATACCCACCGAGAGAGCGCTCACTGGCTTTTTTTTAGCTGCTGCCATTCGCGAAGGTCCCTCCTGGATAGCATCCACTCGTTCTGGGGACGAGGAAGGTGATCGGGGATTGGCGGGCTGCAATATTCCGAAACGGCGACCGGGCATGTGCGAAATCGCTTCCTCCCTGGCTTCTATGTGTAGTAACTTCGTTAGTATGGAACGGCCCAAGGATGTCCTAGGTTTCCCTGAGCGTCCCTGTGGAGGGGATGACTGTGAGACATCCTCCCAGCGATCAGTGGAGGCCAGGGGCAGTGGCTGGAATGGCGTCAATATGGAAGTAAGAAATAAGCAATCACCAACCGCGTCAAAGTCAAATTCGAGACCTGGTGCGGCTGGGAGACCTAGCTCAACCTATGCCATGATGAAAGATTGGTGAGGCTGAATCGGAACACAAGTACCTCGAGGGGGTCGCCAACACTATCTCCACCTTGTCTTTTGTGCTCTGGTTGCTGTAAAAGCATTGTAGAATCAGCAGAAATGTTCTGGTGACAAGACGGTAAATTCCTACTGGATTAGCATCCGACTCTTCATTGCCGTTACCACTGGAGGTCAGAGCTTGTTCCTGTCCCTCACTTGCAGTGGCCTACACAATTGTCAGCATGGGAGATGGAGTTTGTCTAAAATGTCAGAACTGTCGAGACGCAAATACTCACATGGAATGGACCATAGGACTCTGGGAGAATCTTGGCAAGGTCACGGATGATGATCTTCCCATCACTTCGTCCAGTCGCGAGCAAGCTACTGTCAGGCGAGACAGTGATTGACCATAAGAAGCTACGGTCCTCGATGACGCGCGCAAGTTGCGCGAGTGTTGACGCGTCCAAAATGAAGATCGAGCCTATCCGTGTGAAAGTGGCAATGAACTTGCCATTTGAGGCCAGAGCGAGAGGGCCAGCTTGTAGGCCATCGAGGACTGGGGAGTCGGCCAGTTGGGATCCAGAGATGTCGAATAACCGGACCTTCTTGTCTTTGCATGCAGCATAAATTTGCTGACTGTTGGCTGACCATGCAATCGGAGGACCCGTACCCCAGTCAGTTATGGTGGTGTCGATGTTGAGGAGCTTGTCACCAGTGCGCCCATCGAAGATCTTGATTGAACCTCCCCTGGATGCAGTTGCGATGTGGGCTCCATTTGGTGAGAATTTTACTCCAGTGACATCGCTATTGTGTTCCAGAGGGCCAATGAATCTCTCCCCACTTGCGAAGCTCCAAACGCTTGCTGCTCGAGTCCCCGTAGCAAACGAGGCCGAGTCGGGTGAGATGTCGACAGCCAACACCTCGTTCGTGCCCTCCACATTGAGGACTTTTTTATCCAGCTCCACGGTCCACACACTTGCTCCACTAATTGTCCCAACCGCGATCCACTTCTGGTCCTTCGATACGCAAATGGCCCATACTTTTTCGACGCCTGTTTGCCTTTTGATCTCTTGACCATCTTTGAGCTGCCATTGCTGGAACCCGTCCGCATTCCCGCCCCAAAGCTTTCCGTCTGGGTGGAAGGCAACTGCATTCACAAAACCAGCTTGACCGCCAGCGTCACTAAGCACCATCAATCGGTCTGACTGAATTGTCAGCATTGCTCAGCCATTCCTCGAAGCTACTACGCACCGGCGTCTGTCAACGACATCTTCAAGGTTGATGGTACACGGTCACTGGTATTGAAATGTCAACGAAGAGGGTCTTCGGTTCACTTGTGCTGTGCACAGGGCTGCTCTGGAAAGGACTGTCCGGACACGTTTCCTCATGTATTCTGTATATGGTCTGTTCACGTACGTGCCTCGTGCTCTTGACGCTCATTCCTAAGGCTGGATCCCAGTTATTAGGTGACCTCATTAGGATAACTAAACAAGCAATCAGTCTTGATCAAAGCTCCATCGTTTTCAGGGACACTCGCATTAGGCTTCGTTTTCCACCAAGTGTGCGTTCTATGTTTGATTGCATTGTCGTCGGGGCCTACTCAAGCTACACGGTGTTCTTTCGCAAACAACATCTGCACATCCACTCAAACCACATGTATGACCAGCTTCCGTGTGCTCGCCCATTCTATGATCTCACTCACTCGGAGCGTCGGTGACGCTCGGCGTGGCATCTGCCACTAGGTAGGAGTCCCCGCTCAGTCAGTGGTAGTGTCCGCTCCGACATATTCGACTTCCCGGAGCCATCTGGTAATGTTGGCGGTCGTGTCTCGTGAAGATAGGTTCTGTGAGTATTTTCTTTTCTTTCCTACCGAGCTTTCCTCCCATCACATCCGCGGAAGCCGCTATGGCATCCTCGTCAGATTCCACGTCTCAGCGCGCCGTATCTATGTCCTTTACTTATGCTTCCGCTTCATGACGCGTACGCTGCATGTCCAGGTATTGTATACAAACGCATCTCCCATCTCTAGTTACTTACTCTCCCTCCTATCATACGCAACAAAGAAGCAACGGATCGTGTTCGAATATGTTTTTGCCAGATCCTGGACGTCCCCGGGTCTCTATGCCTCCTCAGGTCGACGGTCCCTCTACTTCTTTTGGATCATGGCCCACCAGCCTGGGACAGCCTCCGCGACGCAGGTCTCTGGAAAATGTATTTTATTTCATCATGTCTCTGCTCACGATATGGAATTCCTCAGCCTCCGGCTTGAAAGGCGACATTGTGGGCGCGGGTAAGTAGATTTTCTTTTAATGGCTCAGAAGGAAACCCGTCCCGGCTCGAAGTAACCAATACAATTTGCTGCCACTGCTATTGCTAATACCGCACCCCATCAGTTCTCCTCTCATCTGTGTCGCATGAATCGAGTTAGATGACATACTGGTCCGAAATACAGGCTTCTACAACATCACCATTTACAAGGAAGACACTGCTTAGCGTGCAACCCAGTCCAGAACATGGCGTGGCCTTTCACGCGCATCCAGACCTTGTCGCCGCTCTTTGAATGAATATCCCGGTGACGCTGATGATGAAGGGTTCGTATCACTAGTGCTATGTGGAGCGACGTCAACTCGAAGGTGAACATATTCGCGATGTCGGCCAGTACTGTGTGAAACGATGTAGCTCACCTTGTCTCAGATCTCATCACCCGCCAATACAATATCCACGTGGGGACTCTGACCGTCCTGTTTCTTCGCGCTGATCGACGTCGGTCTGGCAGTGCAACCCTAAAGCAAGGCAACGCATATCGTGATGTGGACGCCCATGGCCAAAGGTTGAGACGGACGGCTTGGTTGTTGTGCCTGATAGAGTTGATGCCTGCCTTGGTTGACTTGCTAGGACGTGCGTTTCTGTTGGGATCGCGTGAGCCTGACCGATGTTTACTGTTTCACTAAGGAACTTGGTGTCGCTGGGTCCGAACCTCCAGGTGCGCACATCGGAAAAACATCCACCAGACGAGAGTCGTATGATACATCGCGCACCCCAAGTCTGCTTAACTGCTCTTCGTTGCGACATCTCGTCCTGGCATACTTCTTGATCGCATGTGCTGTGTGATCCCCGACTCCCACGAAGTGGAGGAGGGTTCTTGCTGGCCAGGCACGTTCAAGTCCAAGCAAATGGATCGTAGCGGCGCAAGGCGCCAGTCCCCGACTCTGGCGCATGAAAGCAGGTTCTGTGTTTTACCCCAAAATTTATGTAAGTGAAACACAGACTTGGGGATCGAGAGGAAAACACACCAGATGATCCATTGGACGGTCTTGCCGCAGACAGAGCTACTTCTTGGGGTCGCCTGGCAGCAGCCGCCCTGACCTTACTCGGGCTTAGTGGACCCCCAGTACCTATTTTGAGGTTCAGCGGCGCATCCAGAGAACGACTGTATAATACTACATACTTCCAATGTCATTGAGAGAGAAGGCAGGGGCAAGAACCCTCTCAGTAGCTGGAAGCCCTTGAAACAGCGCCTCAGTCAACACAATCATCGAAAAGTAATCCCCATGTTCGAGATCGTAAGACCGCCAGAAGGGGACAATGAGCGGCTTCTTGTATCCGTCTAGTTGTTTTCTTTATGTCAGGCGGCATCCGATAACTCAAGAGAAACTTATGCTTACCAGAAACAGAACACACTGCCTCGTGTTTGTTGAACAAGAGCATTAGGGTCTGCAACGCTGCAGTAGAACATTTGATGGCGTCTGGTGGGCATTTATCGACGTCGTCATCGTCGAGTGGTCTAAGCTCAAATTGAGCGCGGGCTTTTTTGAGTGCGGCAAAGTCAAGCTGACACATTGTTGTGAGTTTATCTGAAAATAACATAGATAAAAAAAAAGGAACGTACCCCATTGTTGGTAGGAAGGTTGAAGTACGGCCCGATTTTAGCGAACAGGCCCTGCCGGTTTATCTTGGCGGGAAACCTCATGCTCAGGGCTTCGCCAGACATCTTTACCCAGTAATTCGCATAATCAGGCATTATGTACCTGAGAGGACGTGGGTTGTTATCAGGCGCGAGACCTTCAGCGAGTTCGCGAGAGGCGGCATTGGGATATTGGGTAACACGTTGAAGCGAGTTCCATAAGGGTGAAGTGTTCGAGAGAGGGAGGAGAGCTTCCGCATCGTCGGCACCAGGTTCACCAGGACCAGAGGTGGACAGTAAGGTGGTCGCAGGAGCGACCGAAGTGGGCGTGGGAGACTGAGGGCGTTCACCGACACCATGACGAGGCATTTCATTCGCAATAGAGGATGGAGAGAGGGTTGTAGAGGAACAAGCAGAGGGTGGTGGAGTGACCGACATAGTAGCAAGAGCGATGGGGGAACAAGAAAGCGATTGGAACGAGAAAGCGATTGATAGAAGGGTGCAAATTGAGAGACGAAGGGAACCTCTTATATATGGAAGACGGAAGACGGAGCCAAGAAAAGGTTTCAAAAAGAGACAAAACGAAGCAGACGGTAGAGGAAGACATGCGCTTCACCATCGTTGAATCAACGTAACGTGCAAAGTTCAACATCTCCGACATCGGACTCAACAAAAGGATATCCGTTGTTGGTGCGACCATCATAACTCCAAATTCGACCATCAGCACAAAATCGGGCAGAAAAATGAAACGAGCCAAGGTATATTACAGTCGTTAGGCCGTACTGTGCATGGCCGCGGACGTGTGGCACCGTGATGGTTCTGCACGGCGCCACCGGATGATGCTCGATGCTCTCAAAGAAGAGCATCAACGGGAGAGAAGTCAATTGAATACTGTTAGACACTGTACCGTGGCATCCAGGAACCGAATGGGGTGTATGGCAAACAGCCCTCGAATGATGTATTTGTTGAGAATTGCTCCAAATGTCGAGCCAAGATTGGAGACTCACATCATCTGAAGATGGTGTTGAATCTGATGACCATTGGAGGGGAGTACATAGAGTTGGAAGAGAAGTCCGCGATGGACGAAGCGATGTTTCAACGGCGCACGCGGAATTTGAGCAAGTGTTGAAGAATCTGAATATGCGGCTAGTTTGGGGCAGCAAGAGATCAAGGATCGAAGTAATTGAAACACCGACTTGGCCAGTACGCGGAAACGCTTCAGGATTGCGTGCAAAAAATTGATCGCGAAATATATCTCGGTATCTGTCGAAGGCGTCACTATCAAAAAGAACATTGTCCTGTAAGAGTATACCATACGATGCAGCAAGATGACTGAGAGGATTGTCTTTATCCCTCCAACGTTCTCTCTCATATGTATCCGCGGCACGATAGACATAGAAAAAAGCCATGAAGAGACAGTCGTATGCGCATGACCAATTCTCCGGATCCCAACGACAACCAGCACTTGGCGAGGTCTGCACCATTGTTGAACTTGGTAATCGGAACTTTATAACGGGACTCGTCTCAGCAGTCTTGATCCGCTTCTGCGACTGATCATCACTTGTCCATTGGACAGTGCCATAAGACGAACCAGCTGAACCAACTATGTCACGTTCTTGAACATTGTCCAAGCGCTTTCTTTTACTTACAGTTTTCGCCACTGACGAACTGTCCTCAAAAATGGGTTTCACTGATAAGAGTTTTATTGAACGCTCTGCTTCCGCATCAGGCACAGCTATCAATTCACCTGCATGTAGATGGTAACGGATGTAAGTATTATGTTCAAGAGCTTGAAAACGTCGAACCTCTGCCACCAAATCAGCAGGAAGTGGTTTGTTTAGTTGATCGAGCGTTACCGGGTGAATCAAACACAAGTCTTGTCTTGACTTGGGTCGCGAGGCTGCCACATATGCCGCAAAACCGCCATCAGACAGGTCTACCAAGACCTTTGGTAAAGTCTTTCCCTGTGCAGAATGGCCAGTGACTGCGAATGCTGGCTGTATTGGAAGTTGAGATCGAGTGACGCGGACCTTTTCTTTTGAACCGTCTTCATGGCTAAGCAGAGAGGAGAACGTCCAAGTCACTGGCACTATAGGAAAGAATTTTTTGGGAAGACCGGGTATTTCAACCCTGCTGTTGGGAAACTCGACCAATACACAAGGGGAATATGTCAGTCCGACAGAGCATGTCAGAGTGTAGATTTTCCGTACCCATCCTTGTGAGCCATTTGTGATTCCAAGGTCAGTAGACAGATTCCGTGTACGAACAATCACTGGCATCCCTTCGAATAAGACAACAGATCCCGGGAGGGACTGCGGAAATGGTGTGACATTAAAACCGAGAATGGTGCGGCGCTCAGCGAGCGAAAGACTACGGTGGGAACACTTGTCGACTGCCAAGCATGATGTCAGCTTGTCCGAATCGCCAGCCAACGCCAATGCTTTCTGCTCGTTCAACGCTTCCCGAACTTTGTTAGTAGAAACAATCACTGAGGCATTCACACTGTCGGCTTTATGTACATCCACACCATCAGGGTTTGAGGCCGACTTCAGAACCCGCGAGTTGAAAAGGTCCACGTCTGCAAGTGTACATTCTCGGGTTCGTAAACGTTGGACAGCGTTACCGTACTCGGGATCCGATCTCATGCGTTGTTGCTCAGTAAGGTTGATGACCGTGTTCACAGACTTCCACGCGATCCTTCCTAACCTCTTTCGAGTCTCGGCATCTGATTGCCTGGCATGCGGTGAAATCGGTGAGTACAACGGGGTTCCACCCACTGGAGGGTACTGAAAAAAATCACCCGAAAAGATGACAGTTACACCCCCGAATAACGTATCAGGCCTCTCCTTTGCGAAGCGAAGGGCGTGGTCTATTTCCGCCAGCAGTTCAAGGCCAATGAGCGATGTCTCATCAATTAATAAAAACTCCACGTTCCTCCATTCTTCACGCAGTCGGGTACGTTCCTTCACAGAAATCAATATAGTGTAGTCTTCAACGCTTTCCCCAGGATCTCGGTTTCCCTTACCTTTATTTTTAGACTTGATCTTAATTCCCAGCCCCTTGTGGACGGTCATCCCATCAATCAGTGTGGCTGCAGAACCTGTCGGTGCCAGAAATCGGAACATATGGCCACATCTGTAATGACGCATCACTTCTTGGACCGCGTTTGCAATGTAAGTTTTCCCCGTACCACCCGGGCCGGTCATGAGCATGATAAGATGTTCATCAGGTGAAACCTTTTTATCAACAAACCTGGCAATGAAATGCTCCGAGATGATGCGGAACGCGATCCATTGTTTTTTATTGAGACATCGTTCTGCACCGATCTTTCTCACGATATCAATTGGACCCAAGTCTTGTTCGGAGGAACTTGGATGGATCTCCGAGGTGTTTTCTGTGGCGGGACAAGAACGTAAGACGTTGTTGACGGAGTATTCACATTTCAACTCTGTTTCTGCAACCTCAGTTAGGATGACTGCCACTTGTTGATCGGGATTCAGAGCGTTCCTCCGCGCCGCTGCAATAGATCTTTCTTGCATATCAATATGTTTTTTCCATTCAACCAAATGATTCTTCGAGAAATCAGGTAACCCTTCCGTGGCAAACTGGCTCACGCTAACTGGAGATTGTGCCGCGGAAGGTTCAGCAGGTGGGTGACCTTGTAACCACCCAGCGGTTTTTAGTAAAAGTATCAGCTGTCGAAGACGAAGATCCTCTTGAGGGTGTTTAGATCCATGTTGATTAAGCAAATTTCTGAACTCTAAATCGACTTCATTGTCCTCGGGATATTGGGATGCAGTAAGTTTATCATGCCACAAAGAATTCTTTGTCATTTGTTGAGCTTGCTTACGGAGTCGATCAGCGTCCCGTTCATCTTCACACTCGTGAATCGCTTCCCAGTTAGCCATGATTGAGCGACAGTCGTTTGAAAACGGATATGTCTCAAACACACTCTCGAGCTCCTCTCCTTCCTTGATTAAGGGTACATCACAGCTGAAGGGCTTGAAATGACTCAGCACGAATAGCACCCAAGCATGCTTATTAACAGACCGCGGGATTGAAGTACCTATTACACGAGGAACAAGTTCACGATTTGTATGGATCTCATCAGTATGCTCGATGAGCTCATGTGTCAGGTGCCAAGGATGAGCGAGCTTCAAAGGATGTCTCCGTAGCACACCGAGGCGAGTTTCGTGTGTGTTCTTTATATGTTTGCTCCTTGCCTTCG
This sequence comes from Pulveroboletus frians, assembly GCA_038089395.1. Lineage (NCBI taxonomy): Eukaryota > Fungi > Basidiomycota > Agaricomycetes > Boletales > Boletaceae > Pulveroboletus > Pulveroboletus frians. The sequence goes on from JBBPKT010000132.1 coordinate 14,906, forward strand.
TCCGTACCTCAACGCATCGGCAGAAATCATAAAAATTCATGTGGGCCAGACAGTCAGCACGTTGTAAGTAATGTTGGACCTGGTCAGCCTCGACAAGCTTCCCTTTCTTATCAGTGGATATTCGTATACACGATTGTTCAATGCTTCCGCTACCTTCATCGTCGTCGGAGTTGTCTGCATCATCATGCTCCTCAGGCTTAGAGGTCGAGCTGCCTTTCTTTTGAACAAGCGTAGATTTCACATAAGAGAGCAGCGAAGAGGACAGCATTGGAGCAGTCTGATGGGAGGATATACTATCGTCATAGCCTTGCATGTAACGAGCAGCTTGTTGCGCGTGAATTTGCTGCTGCCGATTGAACTGAGAAAGGCATTTATGCAGCAAAGCTTTGGCACCCTCGGCTGCGTCTCCATTCCGTGTGTCAGCTGGCAGTCGTGCAGCGGCCCGAGATAACAATGATAGCATTTCATATGTCTTTAACCCCATCTTCGTAATGTAATCCGATATATAAAACATCGCAGCTTTTGCACTCTTTCCTGATAGTATGCATTTAAGATCGTGATTGTGACGACAGAACACAAGGATATATTGATTATGATAATTCACACTATCGTCTCGACATCTGAGCACGACCGAGTTGGTATCAGGATCAAAATAGGAAGCATCGACAACATCGTGAGGGAAATGGAAACGACATTTACCCTCATTCCCATACTTATGGCACACGGGACGACAAACGTGACGCTGTAAGACTTCCCCACATTTCTTGACCTCTGTAAAAAATTCAGATTTCCATTGAGACACCTCTGTGTCTGTGAGTTTCCTATCAATCGGAGGTGGTTTTGGTGGACGTTCCACACGAGGTTCGAACTTCGCATCAACTGAGATCTCAATATCAGGCAAATGGTGATAGATGATGTCATCAAAGAACGCGAAGAACCTTTTTTGGAAACTTTCGTCTCTCAGCCGACGATGAAGTTCTGTAGGATTCATCCCACCCTTCAGCCAAATGAGGAAGTGACCATGGAGTGATCCTCGCTCAGTATATTCACAGGTTCCATAGAATGCTCGTATACAGCCAAATAAGCCTCCAACCTGAGTAGACCTGCGCTTCTTGTAGTCCCAGCCCAGTAAATGTTCAAAACAACAGCGTACAGAGAAGTCAAAAAATTCTGCGGCAGCAACGGGGTCTTGCACCAAGCGGATAGCACGGTCACGAGCAGACACGAGAAAAGGGAAACGATCAGATAGATCTACTTTGATGTCTCCACACATTACCTGGAAGATGGGACTGTGGGCGACACTCGGATTAAAAGTAAAAAACAAATGAGGCAAACCGAAGAACCCAAAGTAGCTGCGGATTTCATTTCGGATGTAAATCTTTAAAGCTTCTGAGCCTGGAATCCGTGCAGATATCGTATTGACATACCGTAGCAGGTCTAGAACATTCCTCTCCTCAGACGACATGTCAGGGATTTTATGTTCCTGTTCCAGGCGAGACGCAACACGGTTCAATAGATCCGGGGTGATATTGCGAAGTTTCTCAGCAACCTTACCAAAGTTCGATCTTTTGCAAGTAAATGCTGTGTGATAATGAGCAAGGCGACGCTGGTGGATATTCAAAGCAACAAATAGAAAGCTCTGGTGATACCTGAACGAGCGGTCTGGGATATTAATCAAGTATCGAACGTGCTGTTGAAAAGACAAAGCTGTTGGTCTGGATTTGTCTTCAAAACCTCCGATGCCATATGGGAAAAGTAGAGGAAACATACCAGGGAAGAGGTCGGGATTGTCATATTCATTAATTGGCTGTGATCCACGATGTACGATAAGGTCAGGGGCAGTTACAGAACGGGGGACAAGCTTACGCAATGCGGCGGCAGTGAATGACCGGCCACTGATTCTGACGCTCTCAGGATCGGAGACACCCATCTTTTCTAGAAACGTGATGGGACTCGGTCCTCCATCCGCTATTTTTTTGTCATTGGATTGTTCTGAAGTACTAGTAGATTCCTGAAGCACAAGCATCGCAGGATGGTCCTCGAAGCCCGCAGTCTCTTCATGAAAAACTGACTTCGCATCTAATTCATGGTCCTCGACAATAGACTCTGCTAAACCAGGGATGACATCATCATCAGGATATAAGTCAAGGATATCACGGTCCAGCGGGATAGTAGCGTACAGACGGTTGTGATGCTTGAGCCACAGCAGAAAATTCCATATCTTTGCCTTGCGCACACGGAACGTTGTCCCAAGCTGTTTCAGTTCAAATTTACCGGGTCCAATAAATACGACACTCAAGAACCCGTTCACATCTGCAGGGGCCCGCGGCAACACGGAGGCAGTGGACATTATATTCATCTCGTGAGCGCAAGTATTCCCATGAAAAACCCTAGGCTGGGATGGATCAGAAGAGTGAAACAGACGCGTGACGTGCGCAGTATTACAATAGATCGCACATATTTTCTCCTCTACCCAGGTGAGGTCATGGAAAGCGTCCGGAAGTTCTCCTCGGAAAAGCCCATTAGCAAGTGCAAATTGAGGTATCTTTTTCTTCAACAGTGCCGTATAACACTCTCTACACACGTCCACTTCGACTGAGTCCACCCCAATATGGACTCCATGGCGATCTAACATCAAGCCATCAATTCGATCATTGTTAAAGGTAAATCTGGGCGACAGACTCTGAATGATGCATTTGCGGATGATGAATTGATCTTGCAGGCGAAGTATGCTGAGATCAAGTTTCAGAGAATCTGACATCACATTGTAAGTCTGCACGTCACACTGATATTGACCGCACACGGCACAAATAAGAGGCATAGTCCATTTCGAAGCCTCATAGTACTTGTTTAGACACGACAACACAACATTCTCGGGAACGACAGTTGGCCAATTTTCACAGTAAGTAGCATAGGCGACTCGTTCAGTGTTCCGATCGTCAATCCTCTTCTCCCGCCGTGCAACCTTCAGCACTTCCGCTTTACTAGGAGGAGAAGTAGCCAGCGTTTCAATGATGTTATTGCCGTACTCATGTTCAAGGATCTGTATCACATAGTGGTAGTCATCCATCTTGTCAGGAACCTCAACAAAAGGATAGCAGGACAGATAAATGTCGCACACACGATCGGTACCGATACATTCCAGGTAACGTGCACGTGCAATGATATGTTGGATCAACCCGTTGCAAGTCTTGCGACGAGATCGGCTATTTATGGATGGACGACCATCTGCGGGCAAACGCTGGATCGAAGCGCCCAGTTCATCCATAGATAACTTGTGGAGACGGGGCAGAAGGTCATCCATGGACAAACAGATCCACTCAATAATAGGTTTACACGCAGTATTATGACTGAATGAACAGATCATGTAAGGGGGACAGCGCAACGCAGTAGACACCTCCAACCCATACAATTCATCAGCGTGCTTGCAGATAATCGGAACAATGTGATGTGCACTACTCGAGGGAAAGTCGGGCCCTGTGAGCACACGAAGTATATCTTGAGGTGAACAAGCAACGATATGCGATCGAAATTTGAGGAAGTGAGACAGTATCGCAGTAACGAGACTTGATTTATTCTGTTTCCTTCTCACATTCAACAATTTGGACGCACACGAGCTGAGAACCCCCAACTTCAGGCGTGACAGATTCTCTTCATAAGTAGACTCCGTGTACAACAACCAATGAGGGAGTTCGTTCAAACGGCGAGCGACATGAGCAGCAATGTCTACAGTAAATGAATGTTCACCACTCATCAGTTCATCCAAGAGCAGGCAGTGGGTATAGTCGCATGAAGCAAAATACAATGTGCTTTTTGACAACCAGACTCGATTGGTTGCATAGAAAATCTTTAGAGCGACACCATCAAACAGAACAGAACCAACGAATTCAATTTCACACTGTGCGCAATATAGGTAATGATGCTTCAAAGCCGCTGACAACCATTCACAGAAGTTTCGGGGAGACATAAAAACGTTTTCATGTTTATTGGGATAATACAAGGCATCATAAAAGACGAAGTGGTCATTTTGGTTCAGAGGCAGGTGTCGGTCCTCAACGAGACGTGGGACAAGACACGGTAACTTGTCTATAAACCTGTATGATTGTTAGTATATCCACAGAAACACAAACAAAAGAAAAGAAGCTTACATGGTGATGGATGAGTGATGGGTGAGTATACCGTAAAAAATTGACGGAGCGCTCTGCAGTGCGCTCGAGCCTATCGAGGCTCCATCCTTCCCAATTCCCAATTTCACACGAGATGAGAGTCCCGTGACCTTCGATGATGACTAGTACAAGTACAAATTACAAAAATGGTATTAAATTCCCGCGCGTGCGTTTGCAGGGAATGGCACGAATTGAGTCGATAAAACCCTCCCCCACTTACGTGGGAGTCGGGGACCTGCAGGCACAATTTGCTAAATATTGTGGTTTATTGTGATTTATTTGTTATGTGACTGTGTTACAATCTTAATCCTTGTTATCCACTGTCGTTGAACGCAAGAGGTGCGAACGCTTGGAATGTGAGTTGATCTTTATTCACGCAACACCCCCTAATACAGCTGGAACATTTCGAGTGGCACATCCAACACTAACGGCTCTCGCGTATACCAACTGATATTGAAGACGATGAAACTGTTACCCTATCATCTGTACACAAAGGAAGCGATGGTACATGCAGTGGAGAGTGGCACGACGACAAAAAGGAAGGCATGCCTCAATGACGACGACGATGATGACGACGACGGCAAGGAGTTGGAAGGATGCCCTGTGAAAAAAATTGCGATTGCTGATCAGAACCACAACATGGAAGGCGTAGAGCTGTAAAAATGTACATATAACAATGCTTGGCATCGTCAACTTGAACCTTTTTTCTTGCTTCCAACAATGTGTGCGATGATAACGATAACTACATTTTCTTATCTTTTATTTCATTTTTTCGGAGTCGGGGATTGGCGCGCACAGCGCCGCTACGATACTATAATGCTGAGGCGGGGCACGTCGTCGCTGTGCATGCGGGCGCGGATGACGCAGAGGTGCGCGCAAGAGTCGTTGAGTGTATGTACGTCATAAGGGGACAATATATGAGAGTCATTAGTCAAAACAATCGTCAACACAACGCGCGTCCTCGACAAGGTACTTTCAGCAACGCTCGGATCTGTACTGACCATGGTCGCCTCAACGACCGAGCAGGTATGCTTGCCCTTTGTCTTCTGATATCGCCGTGCTGACCGTCACGGCAGATAACGGCCCTCGCCAGTACCACCGTCAGTGAGTAGATCCCACCCCTTGCGCCTACATACGTCACAGATCCAACACCGTATGTGACAGTCGTCCACCCGCTCGTCCTATTATCCGTGACGGATCACCATGCTCGGTCCGTCGCCCGTAACTCGTCAAAACGAGTCGTCGGCGTTCTACTAGGGCAGGACAACGGCAAGACTGTCAACGTTGCCAATTCGTTTGGGATTCCGTTTGAGGAGGACGAAAAGGATAGCAAGACGTGGTTCCTTGACCACAATTACATCGAGGGCATGTACGATATGTTTAAAAAAGTCAATGGTGCGTCCCACGGTCGTGTTCAGTGCACGAACTAAGGTCTGACATGGTGCCTAGCCCGAGAACGCATGATCGGATGGTATCACACGGGACCCAAGTTGAGGGCGTCGGATCAAGAAATAAACGACTTGTTCAAGCGATATATCTCCAAACCAGTCATGGTCATCGTCGACGCACGACCCGACACCGTCGGGATCCCAACGGATGCCTACTATGCCGTCGAAGAAATCAAAGACGTACGCACGTCTTCACCTACTCCACTGTGTTGCCTCATGGCGTTTCCCTAGGACGGTACGGAAACACGCAAAACATTCCTACATGTCCCGTCCGCAATAGAGGCCGAGGAAGCCGAAGAAATAGGCGTCGAACATCTCCTCCGGGACATCAAAGACTCGACGACGACGACCCTCACCACGCGTGTCAGCGAGCAGCTTGCGTCGTTGCAGGGTCTTCAATCCCGGTTACGCGACGTACATAGCTACCTCTTGGACGTGGCTGCAGGCACGCTGCCTGTAAACCACCAGATTGTGTACCACCTCCAGGATGCGCTCACCCTCCTCCCCGATCTGGGTGATCCCACGGTGACGCAAAGTTTCACGTCGAGCACCAACGACCAGCTCTTGGTAGTATATCTAAGTACTCTGTTGCGTGCAGTGATTGCGCTGCACGCGTTGGTGGACAACAAGGCAACAATAGGACGTGCTGAGCTGGAAGAGGGCACGGATGAAAAGGACAAGAAGCTGGAGGCAAAGAAGGGCGAGGACAAGTCGGATGCAAACAGGGGTCTATAGATGGCGACCGGCACGTGCTGAGCACGTGAACAATGTACCATGTGATCACCCGCCTTTTTTTTCGTCCTCTTCGTCTGTGAGCGCGCAAAGGTTGATTTCTGCCTTTTCGTTGTTCCCTTCTCCCGAACAAAAGTACGTTTGGTCGTCGTCGATGTCCAGCATCAGCTTGCTTCATGCGCCTATTCCGCGTGGATGAGCCTGTGGTCCGATGAGTACCCCCCCTAACACCGACTCTTTCAGGCGCTCTCTCTCTGAACAAGACTGATCATGTCGGGTGCCCGTGGATGCTTTAACTGTGGAGGCTGTGCGTGGTGTTTTTGTGTTGTTCGTCTTGCCCTTCCTCCCATCGCCGTCGTTGCTGGCGACGATGGCCATATCTGTCTAGCAATCTTGCCTAGCCCACCGTTTTATCTACGTTCTCTTCCTTCCTGTGTGCTGAGCGGTGCTGACGTGGACCGCTGTTTTCTTTTGTTTTCATATCGTACCGATGTCCAATGTGATCGTCGAACACCAACCCGCAAAAAAAAACCCAATGAATGACATTGACTAAAACTGACCCTCGCCCGTATCCTGTTCGTAAACATGACCCTGTCAGTCGGCCATCAAGCTGCCAACTGCCCAAAAGCTGGCACGCCTACATGGTAATGTTTGATCTCGAATTCGATTCGTTAGGGGTTAGCCGCTCATTGTCTGGTGCGCATGGCGCTTTGTTGTCTCAGCTACAACTGTGAGGACGATTTCCTCTCAGTGGTCAGGTAGCTGACGTTGATTCTGGTTATGATGTGTAGGTGGGATGGACGGCCACGTTTCGCGTGAGTGCACGATGGAAGCAAAGTCCAAATCTTGCTACAAGTGCGGCCAGGAGGGCCACATCGTGCGTCTTTTGTTTCTCTCGCTTTCAGTGACGAACGAGCGATGCTGATGGTATCCTTGGCATAGTCGCGTGACTGCAGCCAGAACATGGGTGGCGGTTATGGCGGCGGCGGCGGCTTCTCGAGCAGTGGCTCTGGCCAGGAATGCTACCGCTGTGGTAAAGTTGGGCACATTGCACGCTCGTGCCCCGAGGCTGCTGCCAATTCCGGGTACGGCGGTGGAGGATACGGTGGTGGCTTTGGCGGTGGAGGCAAAACCTGGTATGTCCTTTTCCCCACAGATCCGGTTCGTGTTCGACTTGTTTTTTTAGCTACACGTGTGGCGGCGTAGGCCATTTGTCGCGTGACTGCGTCCAAGGATCCAAATGCTACAATTGTTCCGGAATCGTGCGTGCCGTGTTCGTTGGAGGGACGTTGACCGATTTTTCGTTGTAGGGACATATCAGTCGGGACTGTCCCCAGCCTCAGAGGCGTGCTTGCTATACGTGTGGCTCAGAGGGGTGCGTCTCCGTCTCGTCGGTATCACTCCGTCACTCATCCAAACCACCAGACACATTTCCCGCGACTGCCCTGGTGCTGGTGCTGCCACAGAAGGTGTTTGAGGCGACATCATGCGTTTGTGTGATATCCCGCCGGTTGTATTGCTAGTTGCTGAATATGTTTCGTTTGCAACCTCTTTTTGGTCCTCTTCCGTGTTCCTATATGTCTTGTTCTTATTGTCTTTCTTGATGTCACATCTCGCACGCTGTGTTTGCTGGACGGAGAGCTTGAACGGGCCCCTTGCCAACACATCGACCCGGTTGGGGCCGAGCCCGTCCACTTTTTTTTCGCACGGGTCAGCGGTCTTATGATCCACGCCCGCTCGTTTCCGTCAACATCCAACCCGTCGACGGCTTTTCTTTTCTTTGGCTTCTGCAGCGTCGCCATGCAAGCTCTCCGCTTAACGCGTCCTACGCACCGTCTCGTACTGCGCCGTTTCACGACGGCCGCACCTGCCGCGTCGGCGTCCACCACGAGTGCGAGCACAAGCACATCCTCGTTGATCCCATTGAGCAACGTCGAAGCTCAATGGGAGAAACTCTCCAAACCCGATCAAGCCGCGGTACAAACCCAGCTCGAAGAGATTCAGAAAAAGGACTGGAAGACGCTCTCGGTCGATGAGAAAAAGGCAGGTATGTGTCGACCCTCTCTCTTTTCGTGTGGCCGGTGGTGTTCATTCCGGTTCCTCTTTTTCTCATGGTGTGCGTGCGATGGTGTGTGGCGGAAAAAAACGGCGCATGAACCTGCCTGCAATGTATCGTGTGGTACTGCGCGCTACGGACGAACGATAGCCTACTACGTCGCCTTTGGCCCACACGGTCCCCGAACCCCCGTCAGCCAACCCGGTGACAACCTCAAAATCCTGCTGTCCGTGCTCGGCCTCGTTGGTGTTGCCGGTCTGATTTCATACGCTATTCGTTCACGAGGTGCGCCTTTTTTTTCTCCCGCGCTTCCGACATGTGTGTATTGATGGCGTGGCGTCTCACTCTCTTTTTCTTTTTTTAGCACCACCACCGCCCAAGACGCTCACCCGAGAATGGCAAGAAGCCTCGAACGAACGCGCACGCGGACAGAACTTGGATCCTATTTCCGGTGCGCCTTTTTTTGGTGCTTGTCGTCGTCGTTGACTGATGCGCTGGACTTGTCTAGGCATTTCATCGTCAGATTACACGGGCAAAGGTTTCGTTCAGGATTAGGTACCCTCTAGAGACGAACATGGTGTCGCCCTTGACATGTTGCATGGTCGTGGTGCCCCCTTCCCCCTTTTTTTTTATTTTTGCTTGAATGTAACTAGAAGCGGGTAGGGCAAAGGTAGAGGATGCGTTGATAATGAAAGGAGACGCTCCTTTTCTCTCTCAGGACTGACGTTTGTGATACACGTTGAGCTGGTGCCACGTCAACATGCGCATGGGGATATCCCAGGTGATCTCTATCGTGTGCGGGGCATCGGGGCCAAGGTACATACGTATCTATGCAATACATACCACCTCATCCGTCCGTCTCCACGATTCGGGGTGGTGAAAACAGAGTTTGCTGGACGCCGAGATAGACCACCTTGAGGACCGGAAAGTATGGGAGGACGTTCTATATGCGTACACGTGTGAGTGGTGTGCGTGTTGACATCCGTTTGAGCGTCCACACATCTGTCCAACCGACCAGGGGGAAATAATGACATGACGCACCTCGAACGCGACTCGAACCTCGATACGTCCACCCCCGGAAGACGGCTCAGCCTCGCCCATCACGCCCCTCCTCGTCCGATACAACGCTGCCAAGTAATACCTCACGTTCCACCTCCGAAAGCCCTCGTGTATCACCACGTCCTCGAGCGCCGAGAGCGGGATAAAGTGGTGCGTGGTGGAGATGGGGGAAAAGAGGGGGTGACCGAGGTGTGTTTCGAGTTGGATACCGAGCGTGGGGAAGACGAGGAGGGATTCTGTCCGGTTGGGCGTCGGAGATGCCGTAGAGGGGAGATGGCGTCGGACGTACCGTAGAGGACTTGGGTGCAGCGGAGCCAGATGAGCCATGTGAGCGTCATCCCGATCCCGACGAGAACAGGACGAGAGAGAGGGGCATGGAGAGGGACTGGGACCTATAATATCCACAGACGAGAAACAGATGGGCAAACCCCGCGTGCGACTCGAATAACAGGAGACGCGCACCTCGCACCATGCCAAGAGGACGACCGAGGCGAGGACCAACACGGTCGTGTCGAGCCAAGACCAGACGGACGTCCCGCGGACGATCCGTCCGGTGCCATCACGCGCCAATCGCCAGTGTTCGACGCGGTATTCGGTGAACCCTTGCCAATGAAAGACGGTGAACTCGGGGTGTGTGTCGGGCAAGGGGCGGGTTTGGCGCATGCATCGAGTCGGGTCGAATTGAGAGGTGAACTGTTTCCACAGTTGAAAAGTTGCTTATTCAGCGATGTGCGTACCGAAATAACTACGCCTTTTGTGGTAGTTCTGAACAGTCCGAAACGATGGTTGCTCTAGCGGTGAGTAAAGCCAAGTGATATTGATGTATACTGAACAAGTCGCACCCCTACGCTGTGCCGATAATCTACAAACTCAACCGAGATACGTGAACTTTACGATCTGGCCGTCCTCCAACCACTACGTCTGCAGTATGATGATCGGCGTACTTTGGTCCCGTCTCCTTTACCCCAAATTTTAAGGAGGCAAAGAGGCCAACCACACCCTCCATTTACCCGTCCCTGTTTCCATCTTCATATCCGGAGTGAATGACCGACCTGCCAATGCAACTCCAATACCGAAAGTGACCAAACCAGGTGCAGTCTGCTGCGCGATAGCTATTATATCGCTGCTATCATCCTGGTCACTTTTTCGCTGCGAGCGTGCTGGATGACGTGTTCTCGTCTCACGTCGTTCGACGAATCTGATCCACTCATCCTTGGCTGGTAGATCAGCGACAGCCCAAGAGACACGCGGACACATGGACAGTCTCCATACCCTTTTGAGATACAATAAATCTCAAACACTCACCAATATTGCAGATAAATCCAGGAGGTCGAGTTGACGCGATAGTGATTATCTTCGACAAGTATCAGCCTGGTAATAGTGGTAAGCCAAGTGTTGGCCGTTCGACGCCTATGCAATAGGGTTTGAAGCGAAGGGTTGGAGCCAGAGGGTCGTGTTTCACGTAGCCTCTGGGCGTCAGTATGTCAGAACAGACATTGCCACTGGCTGAATGAAGATCCGTACCTCGGGACATCAACAGGGAGCGATGGGGAAGAGAAAGCAACCCAAAAAAATTTCCTGAGTAACAATCAAGGGTCGTCTGAGATAGCCTGGTTGAGGCCAGGGAGTGCATCGAGCGCCCGATGAGACCAATAGCGTCACCGGGGTTACATGTCAACAGAGCCGTAGGAGGGGCGAGCACGCCACTACTGCTCATACATGTAGTTTGAGTGCGATGGGCAAATTCACGCTCATATCCTGTTCTCGAACATCCATACATGGATTTCGAAGTGGACCCAACGCACTGTTGTCGCGCGTGCGCAGCACATTGCCATTAATGTTTATCTGGTCATCGCAATAGGGTCACTGGGACCAAGTAGGAATGAGCGTTGAGAACACGAGATGCTTGTGTGAACGGACCATATAAGGAATAAGGAAACGTATTTTTACAGCGCCTTTACGCTGTGAGTAAACGCCCAGATCTTGACACATTGACACCGACGACTGGTACCATCAGCGCTCAACCCTAAAGATGTCATCAACTCATGCAGGCACGTAGCAGTTCTGAACAATGATCGAACTGGCAATGCTGATAGTTTAGTTAGACCAACCGATAGTACTTGACACAGGGAGCAGCCAAATCTGGGGAATTGCCTTCCACCCCGACGGAAAGCATTTTCTTTCAGGGAACGACGATGGGATCCAGAAATGGCAACCTGAAGTTGGCCAAGAGATCAAGAGGCAGACGGGAATGAGTGTATGGTGCATTTGCGTATCGAGGGATTTGAAGTGGATAGTGGTTGGAACATATGAACAGGGAGCAAGTGTGTGGGATGAGGAGATGGACAAAAAAGTCGTGAGCCTGGAGGGCACAAATTCGGTGTTTTCTGTTGACATTTCACCCGATTCGACATGGGTGGCCACAGGGACCAGAGCAGCAGCCATTTGGGATCTCGCAAGTGGAGAGAGACTTGTCGGCCCACTGGAACATCAAGGCGAACGAGTCACTGGAGTGAAATTCTCCCTCGATGGAGATCGCATTGCGACTGCATCTGAGGGAGGTTCCATCCAGATCTTCAATAGCCACGTCGGCGACCTGCTCATCCGCATCGACACCAAGATAACGAACTTCAATGTGACCACTCCAATTGCATGGTCTGACGACAGTCAGAAAATCTTTGCTGCATGCGACGACGAGAGAGTCCGGTCGTTCGAAACCTCTACAGGGAATCAACTAGCTGAATCGCCGACATTTGCCAATGGCGAACATCTCTCCTCGATAGCTTTGCCTACAAATGGCAAATTTATCGCTGCTTTCACGACGGACCCACCTTCAATCTTCTTCCTGGACATATTGACACTCGCGCAAATTGGGCCTGTCATCAAGGACAGTCAACGCTTGTGGTCAATAGCGATCTCGTCTAATGGTAGTTGGCTTGCAACTGGACAAGAGGATGGGAAAATCAACATCCGTGACCTGGCAAAGATCCTCCCAGACTCATATGGACCATTTCACGTATGTGCATGCGCTCTGATGCAGTCAGATAAACCTTATCCTATCTCCTATGTCGATGAATTACATAGGTCCCTACTCATGAGGAACAACAGGATAAGTTTGCGACCTCAGACGACCATGCCAACGGATCGCATGACTCCAATCCAGTAGGAATTTCAACCTTTTCGTTTTCAGGACTCAATCCCATTGTGTTCATATGACAGGCAAAGCCTGAGGGGCGCAGTGGAGACCATGATGGAGATCCCCTCGAGGTATCTGTTTGTTCGTTTCGGCCTTGAGCCACCTTCTTATGATGGCATAGGTCGAGGTTACCAACTTCACACCTGGCCTCGAATTCAATTTTGATGAGGTCAGTGGCCGTTTGCCTTTCTATTGCTTTTGTGTTGATGCTGCCGCAGCCGCCATCCCCGGTCTCCGCTGATCGCCAAGAGGGTGTGCTGCATTCATCGGGTTCCCCACCAATGATTTCCCCCCGAGCAGGAAGCCTGGCGCAAATCAAGTCGTCTCGGGGGCATTCCATACTGACAAGGTTTCTGCACAGAAAGACTAAAGAGGATGCCACTTCACGCCAGCCTGCTGGCCGCCGATCCCCTACCTCTGCCCCAGCCAGAGTTAATGTCCAAAGTGACGGTCCGTCACGGATGGCTGCAGCTCGGAAAAAGCCAGTGAGTGTGTTCATTCTTGACAGACAACCAATACAATGTATCTTGTATGTGTCATTAGCGAACAGTCGGGGGATATCTAGGGAAACGGGTGGTATGTTGTTCTCTTGGTGTTTATTTGCAAAGATTAACCCGACGTGACAGCCCAAACTACTTGCCCAGCCGGTTGACCCCGGCGATCCCAACCAAAATGCTTCTTCCAGCGGGGAGCGCTCCAGTGAACCTACGCAGGCAGGGTCTTCGTCTGATTGTGATATACTATATTGTAACACCTATTTTTCTATCAGGCACAACGATCGAACCATCCACCTCAGCCCTCGGCCACAGAGGCCCATCTGACAGTGCGCATTACTTTGTTTTAGGGATATATTGTTGGACTGACAGTCGATCAGCATGAAGAAACAGGGTATTCCGCACTCAGACTTCAAGTCACGATTAGGTTTCCTACGTGGTTGTTGTGCATTCGTTCAGGTGCACATGACGAGACAGATCAATCTGGATGAATCTGCGTTGTACTAGTCAGTGGTGCAAGTATGTTCATATTTTCATTGATGCTGCCTTGTACTGGGATATCCATTCAAAAAGTGATCAGAGATGTGAAGAATGGTATTTTCCCAGCTCGGGTCCATCCCTAACCTGTGCTCCGATTCGGTGTTCGGTGCTCGGTGACCTCAGTAACCCGCGCCCCTCCCACCCACAAAAGGCTTATCAAGGGGACAGCACTTATGTCCTGTAGTCATCCATCCGATCCTCTCACGACGCTCCCAAACCGAAATTGACATTTTGACATCGCTGTGCCTTACACAGCTTGTCAAAATACATACTCGAATAACCTTATATGGTCCCCAAAAGCGCTGATCACCAGGATTCAGCCTCACTGCGATCTCCACGGTCGTGGGCACTGACATGCTATCCATATGACTCAGGGATATAGTCAGACGGTTCGGACAGCTCGGACAGCGTATCTGCAAAACGTCCAGGCTGAAGTGAAACGACCGCCCTGCTGAGTATCAGAGTAACGTTATCGCTTGACTACCAAGCTGTTCGAGGTGCGTAATTCAAACCTGATCTAAACCAAAAAAATCTGCTCACTGGGCACTCACTCAGCGCTGATGGTTTGCGGGATGATGGTCGGAGGCTCGGAAGATCTGTTTCCCTGGTGTCCTCAGCAGCGCCATGCTTAATCGGAACTTAAAAGCGCCACTAGATCGGAGTCTGAATATATGTCGTTTCATTTCATCAGTTCAGTTGGCTAACTGTCGCAATTTCTAGATCCCTATTATTAGGAGTGAGATAACATACATCATGGCCTCTGTGCGCTAGGGGTAAATCAGAACACCAACACCTTGCTCTTTCACTGGCCAATAATTCCGGTACCGTTGGTGAAAATGTCGTCAATGAGCTCTGGTGCGTAGTGGCTCTACAGTCGTTGGACAATTCTGATGGTTCAACAAGACCAGCCGATAGAACTCGACGCTACCCACTATGAGCGCGTACATGCGCTCACATTCCAGTCCGATGGAATGTATATTTTGGGTGGGGGTGAGTGTGGAATTGGACGGTGGCGGCTCCCTGGTCGTCAAGAAGTCGGAAGCCAGACAGGAATGTCATTGCGAGCCATTTCTGCTTCGACGGATTGCAAATGGATAGCTTGCGGGACTACGGAAGGTGCCAGTGTGTGGAATGCAGACCTACAGGAAAAGGTCTTTGAAGTAGAGGGTATGAATTATGTGGGTGCGGTTGACATCTCTCCAGACTCCGCCAGGCTCGCAACCGGTGGCAAGATGGCAGCAAGTATTTGGGACATCGCGAATGGAAAGAGGCTTGTTGGCCCGCTCAAACAAGATAGCGGGGTTAATGGAATCAAGTTTTCCCCAGATGGCCACCGTGTTGCCACTGCATGTTATGAAGGGTCAGTTCAGGTGTTCGACAGTCGCACTGGTGATGCGCTCGTCATCGTCAACACGACTGTGTCTGAGTGGACTGCAATCACACCGCTGGCATGGTCTGTCAACGGTCGGCAACTATTCGTCGTGTCCAAGGACAAGATTATCAGGTCGTTCGATGGCTTTACAGGGTCACAGATTGCAGAATCGCCCATTCTCCATGGCGACCGTGTCTACTCTATGGCTTTGGCTTCTAGTGGCAAATTCATTACCACTTTCACGCGTGACCCGGATTCGATCCTGTTCCTCGATGCCTCGACACTGACTCTGATTGGCCCCATCATTGAGGATAAAAATTCACGGTCGATTGCGATCTCCGCAGACAGTAGCTACGTTGCAATTGGACGGAATAGTGGAGAGATCATTATTCACGACCTCTGCAGGATACTCCCAGAGTCCTATGGTCCGTTCCAGGTAAGTATGTGTGCCTTTCATACCTCACACACTGACAAACTACGTTCAGACATCCACTGGCGGGGAAGGACGACAAGACAGGCTCTCAGTCACCTCAGGTAGCAAAAGTGACAGGCCACCTGATGCACTCGAAGCCAGAGATCGCAGTTCAGCCACTGAAGGCGAGCTCCTCAAGGTATTACTCTATTCTTTTTCTCCGAAAAGGTCTCACGGTTTCATAGGTCGATATACCCCTCGTCCTCGCCCCCGACTTCGATTTTGATGAGGTTGGTCGTCATTTCATTATTTCATGCTTCTGTGCCGATGCTGCTCAAGCCGCCTTCGCCAATCTCCCTCATCGCCTGTTGCAGAGACGGAGAACTACATTCCAAGGAAGACATGGATGCCGTCCAGCCTTCCCGTGGCCATTCATTATTCAAAGGGTTGTTACCGAGAAGGAAGGACTCCGCTTTACGTGGACCCGACCGACTTTTCAGAAAGTCACACCACTGCGATGATCCTCCATCTCCATCCCACCCACCCACCAGAGTGGACGACGCAAGCGAGAGTCCTTCACGAATGAGCGCAGCTCAGAAGACGGCAGTGAGTACTCTTCCGTGATAGACAATCAAATGGGACATATCTCCCCAGCGATCGGTGGCAAGACCGTTCAGAAAGGTAGGCGCCCATTTACTCCTCAGATTTGTATGCAAGCGCTCACGCAGATTACAGGAAAAACCACGACCCAAGGCTACTCCTCCAAAGCGCCCCAGTGAAAGTAGTTCGAGTAGTGAGCAAAGTACAGGAAATCAAAGGCCGGCGGAACCCGTACGATATTTCCGGTCATGGACTTCCATCACGGTTATTCACAATCCTGTAGGCACGGCGAGTGACCGATCCATCTCAACGCTCCCCAGGACTCGAAGTAACAGTGGGCATGACTTCCGTTGAATTACATTGTTAGACTGACGTTGGATCAGCGTCAGCGAGGAGCACGTCATGCAACCATTGCTCTCACGGTACCTGCATGGATGGTGTGTGTTCGCCCAAACATGCATGATGAAATGCATCCATCCGGGTGACTGCCACAATAGCAACAGATCGTACCCTACATTGCAAGGATTTCCATGCCGACTGTACAACAGATCAAAATCGTGAGGGGTCCGTATGAATGCTAACAAGATTGTTCGTGATGTATGATAGAAGTCACTCGAGCTAGATATGTGCCAGGTGGCACAACTACCTATCTCCAATGTTACAATTTACAAGCAAATCCGACGGCGGACGCACCGTCCTTTCATTCAACCCGTGATCACGATATGGTGGTCTTGAAGGCACACTTGTTCATAAGCTCATCCGCTTACATAGTCGTGGAAGGCAAGATCGACGGGATCCGTAACAGTCGAAGGAATACTGTTCACAGGATGAACGGCTCCTCTGGAAATACCGACGGGTAGCGATCATGTGGGCGAGTGCCGCGCCGTTCTTGGGGACGTCCGGCGACGAGTACTTGAGTTTCGACGCCTATTTACTAACGTGGAGTCGTTGGATGCACGCGTACGGTAGACAGTCCTGGTCAGCCTTGGCCTTAGCTTCAACGGCAGCATTCTCATTCGCCTTCCTGGTCAGTGTCCTCTGCTGACCTACGAACATGCATTCAATGTTTCTATTGCCAGGGAACTCCTCGTGCGATTGTCTACGGTAATCCGACCATACACCATGTCCGCATGGTATCCGTTCCTGTGCGTTTGGATGACCCATTTTCTGATCTTACTCGAACCAACTATATGCGTATTTGAGAATAAAGCCGCTGGACGGTTGGCCCTACCAACGAGTTGAATGCGCATGGAACGAAGATGCAGGTCAAGACAGAGAAAGACGTTTCTTCTGGAAGAGTAGCAACAACATCGTGCGGTTAAAAAAAGCGGTACGATGGTCGCACAGAGCGACTTAGGCTGTATGCAACCAGGTATCGAAGGCCGCCACCAAACGTCCTACCCATGCCCGCAAGAACGGCACGCCGTCTATCAAGGTGACCGGCCCGGGCGCTCCGGCTCTCACAAAGGCATCGACGATCACATTCCCAAACAAGAGGAGCCAGGACATCGTCCAAATCCATCCCGCCAGCCCACATACCTTTCTCCCCGTCAACCGCTTGAATGCTCGCTCGGCGAGCACCACTGGACCCATCAGGCCAAGCCCGACTAGCATCCTCCAGGGTTCAGTGGAGGTGTCGCACGAGTATAGCATCATATAGTGGTTCACTCCGTTGGAGAGGAACGTCCCTATTACGAGACCGACATGGCCAAAGGTGAAGGATAGCGGCTCACCACCCTGAACAAGGTATAGGTCACTGGACCACTGGTGCCACCTGCGTCCACAAAATTCCGTTAACGATGTCGCACGCCATGGAGCGTCAAATCCAGGAGGCCACTGAGCGGGATCTTGTCCAAGGATCAGAATCCCTACCAGAGTGCACATATTGTAACCCATCTGGAGGAAGCTGTAGGCTGTGAAACAACCCATGACAGAAATGATGGACGATCGCAAGTGTCGGATGTGGAGGGGTAGGGTTTCGTCAAAGATGGATCTTCCGGGAATGGAGCCAAGCCCCGCGGGGGAGAATGATTGGATAGCCTTATGGAGGATGCCGCAGATAAATGCATGGCCGGCCGCAGACAGAGTCACGTAGAGAATGAATCTGGCGCGGTTGGATGGGCGAGTTTCGCGCGGGAAATACATTCCACGCGAAAAATTCCAACCGTAGCTGCGGAAGGTGAAGGCAAGATCGAGAGCATCCATGAGGGGCGATGGAGTGCTGTTCATGGGACGGAGTTCCCTCACGAGTGGCTCTGTTGCCAACGTCCATCGAAGGGAACGGGTAGTGAACATCATCATCGGGAGCTGACAATTAGTGAGCCCGAGTAACCCCATGGAGAATGAAAGCTACCGACCGCCAAGACGTTGTGGAATTTGCGCTCAGAGCTGCTGAGCGGGATACCCATGGGCCTCACTGCACGAAGTGCCAACAGTGCTGCGACTGGCCAGCAGGCAAGTAGCAAATGACGTGTCCGCGGTAAAACGGCCAACATTGCCATAGTGAGGTGAAAAAGTAATGGAGGGAGGACATACGATGCAAACATCATGGTCCCCGTCGTTGGAATATCCATAGCGTTCCACATGCTGGGAGACAAGGAAAGACACGATTTTTGAGCGGTTTGACCCGATCCTTCATTCTGCCGCAAATTCGAAACTTCTCTGGACTCATATCAAACATTTGTTTTACAACAAGCTATAATTGGCCACCTTGGGTATAAATAAATGTAAATACCTCCTATGGGTCGTTAGCCAAACTCACTACGTACTATTTCATGATGGCCGTGGTCGTTCCTCCATCCACTTCAGGTCTACGTGTGTGCAGGACCTTGCCAACTTGCCACGGACTCAAATATACAGCCTCCCGATATCTGTCACCACCATCGCGTTACGCTCTTGTCTAACTTCCTCCAACCTCCGTACTACCTGGTACCTGCGCTGGATACCGTCGTGACCACGAGGTCGACTTGCGAGCAGCGTTTTGTGCTACAGGATACGGTAGGCTAGCTCATGTAAGCAGGCTGGGGCGGCTGGAGTACATAGAGCTTTGCAAGATGGCTTGAAACCCGTGCAGTTTGTAAGTTGTCGTCTTTCAGAATTCCAGGGACGGGCTTCATGAAGTCTCTTGTCCCATATTTCTTTTATCACATCAAACATGTTTTCTCGTGAATCGTGATATATATCACTGACCACGTTGTGTGACGACCTCTCATCGTTTACCAAGTCTGAATACAGCCAAATTATTTTTATCTCAGGCTATTCATCCGAGCTCTGGTATGATGTGTTGGGGCTGTCGATCGTGTCGCTCAAGGACGAATCGTTGAAGTGTTGCATCTCCCAGTCACGAGCCGGTTCAACCTCTGTTTACTTGGCGTTGGTTCTAACACTGTACTGCTTTTCTTTTG
Organism: Pulveroboletus frians; assembly: GCA_038089395.1. NCBI lineage: Eukaryota > Fungi > Basidiomycota > Agaricomycetes > Boletales > Boletaceae > Pulveroboletus > Pulveroboletus frians. The sequence continues at coordinate 34,385 of JBBPKT010000132.1, forward strand.
TTCTTCCATTAACGTTGATTCCCTTTTCTGCCGGAAGTCACTAGACCCTCAGATCAAACGATTCAGTATTTTGTGACGGCGGGCTGCTGGGTGGGTGAATTGCTTCCGCTGATTGAAAAATAATGCAGACTACTTTCTAACAGTGCACAGATGTAAACGAACGGACATGTCAAGTCGTATCTCGATGTATCTGATTTTGAACTCCCGACAACACGTGGGTGGGGCAAGTATACGGATCTGTCGATGAAAGCGGTCCCGTCAACGCCGGTCAAAGCAACAGCATTGCTTTGTTCCGGAGCATTGGCCATTGTAGGTCCGTGAAATTTCGAGTATACCCTCGACTCATTCCTCACCCTTTTAGATCGCGTTGCTGTGCCAGTCAGCCAACGGCATGGTCGCAGTGTTTACAGGGTTTGCTATGACAGACTCCGCCCAACTTTCTCTGCCGAGGGTGCTTTGACGGTGCATGCGCCACTCGTTTACGGTGTGGACAACAATTGTTTACCAACTTGTTCCCAGATTCTAACCGCAGCATATAAATCTGGATCAACGGTACCTTTTCCTATTCATCTACATCACTCTACATGTTTCCCAAATATTCGCCCGAGGCTTCAACAGCGACGCGTCCGGACGCGTACACAACTCCCACCACTCATCCCCAGACCCTTGTCTACGCGAGCCCATATCCATGGCCAGGAGCATCGTATCCACCGTTGGCCTTGCCACCCGATTCCACCGTCCGTCCTCCTTTCCGCTCGGCCCTATCTACATACACCCATGGTGTAACCTACGCGTCAAGCCACCAAGGCCACAACGCGACCTACGTCCAGCCGGAGGCACTTCCAGACAGACGAAAAATTCGGCGCGTCTCGTACCACAAGCAGGTCGTTCAGGAAGACCTTTCCATAAAGAAACCCCCCCAGGAACCTAGGGACGCCCAAAGTAGAGGTCCTCGGGCCTATCAAGGATCCCATGCCAATCTTGCTTCCCGGAGGGCAGGTCGTCGTCTCTTGAGTCCTGCAGAGGAGCATGCAATATTTCATGCTTGTTCAAACAATCCATCGACGATTTGCTGTGGCCGCGGCTCGATCTGTCTCGACATACTCTACGACTTTGTGCAGATGTGCCCAAGCACGCTCTCTCAAGAGGATATTTTGGGGTTGATCAAATTTTCTGCTATTCTGGGGAAATGTGCCGTGGGGGTGGTGGAGCCATCTGGTGCTGCTTGTCCATCGTCCCAGGCGAGTTCGATCGACAGGCTACCCTCCCGAGGCATCCAAACGGGTCGTGGGGTAGTGTCTCCGGCCCCGGGAACAACAGCTCCAGTGTCGACGTCTAGTCACTTGCTGTCAACTGAGCATGTCATCTACTCCCCGAACCATCATACGACTTCGTCGTCATCAAGTGGACCTTCTATCCATTCCCCAAAATGTTCTGCCGCTGCATCATCGTCAACTGGATCTTCTGTTCGCTTCTTGAACCATTCCGCAGCTTCATCATCGTCAATGGCTCCCATCAGTCGGTCAGCTGGAAAACGTAAACGTTCTGAGGACGACCCCGAGAAGTGTGCTGATAGACAACAAGTGCAATGTGTGGACGCGGTCCGTCTGATATTGTCGCATATCTTTCCATCACCTGACAATCCATCCACAGCACGCTGACCACCATCATCGTGGTGAATCATCCAACAGCCAAGTCTCCGGTGGCAGTGTGAGATCACGCGGAGAGAAGAAGACATTGTCTAATGAGGCACAGTTTATCTGTCGCATTTGCCTCATGCTTGGAAAGGAATGCACACCGTGCGTCTTGTGATGCTCCCTATCCTTGATTGCTGTTTTTCGCTGACGTTACTTCATTCAGCCACTCCCGAAAGGACTCGTTGAAACGCCATATTTTGACGGTCCACAAAATCTTTGCCGCGCTGCTTGACAACGAGTTGTTTGACATTCTGGAACCTCAGCGCCAGAACGAGGAGGATCTCACAACATTGCTTGTGCTGTGTGTCTTGGTGCAATTAGAGGCCCAGCGACGCGGAGAGGAGATCAAGCAGGGTCAGGATCTCGTCCTGCGTTACCCTCATATTGCCGGAGCGCTCTGTCATTCTTGACGTGCATTCTCCTGTCCCTGTAGACCATTTCATTCAAAGAGTACGCGATCCGTTCCTTCTCAGGTTGTGCAAGACATTCATACCTCATGCCTACTTCTGTTGTTCCAGCAGGGATCCCACTCGTTAGTACCGGGTCTGAGCTCAAATTTCAAGGAAACTCTCAGGGGGATTTTTTGGGCTTAGCTTTGGTGCGTACATGGGCCCCATGTGTGCTGCTGACCATTGACACAATACCTTTATTTGAAAGCATCAGGATTTTGAGTCTAGAATGGACGCGCATGGAGGCTGGATGTCTGCTTTTGGTAGACCGAGCCCGTGTTGGCGCATCGACCAGATGAGCAAGTAGAGTATGGACAAATAGCGGAAACAATCATTTACTCGACGCCGTGTGCCGCATCGATTGGGTTATCCGGTTACAATGATGCATAGTGCCTTTCAAACAAAACAAAACAAACAGATATCAGGATGTAAATACATGGGATAATATCCCTAAACTTTCAATCAATGGCAGCTGTAGAACGACACCGATCACTGGCCACCATCACAACCATCCCAAGAGCTACCCTCGCAGATGTCCATTACAAAGAAGTCGATGCTGTTCTGAAGGATCTCAGACACTGTTCGCGTC
>JBBPKT010000133.1:0-37106 GCA_038089395.1 Pulveroboletus frians
GAATCGTAACGACGAGGGACGTACATGAAGACGCGGCAATGCTTCAGTCACATTGAGCGGTTCCCCTGTCGGCTGCTTGGCGCTCCAAAAGACTTCGGCCGAGGCAGCAGCACGAGGCCAGACGATCAAGTCAAGGTTTTGTGGTCCAGATTGTTCTGTCCAGAGCAGCTGCTCGCCTGGTCTCGTTGTCAATGGTGTACGTGTACCTGACAGACACGGGGAGACGCACCTCCGAGAACAAGGGAGTATTGAGATTCAGCCAGGTTAGCGAGCGGGTCAAAGCTATAAGTCTGGGGGGTAAGGTAAGTCTGAGGACGCAGAAGTATCTGCAGTGATGATGAATGCAACCACATAACTTTCATCCTCTCCCGTCTGTCCTAGTGTTCGTCAATGAATCACTGAGTAAGTTTGGGGACCATGATGCCAGTGAGGTGTTTTGGAAGCTGAGCTTGGAGAGAGAGCCAAAGGAGAGGGACGACGAGAGGCTGGCCAGATGGTTGACCGACAGCGGGTTCACTTGATTCAATGTCATGTCCAGTACGTGTGTTTCCAAGGGTTATACCACATGGACTCTGCAGCATTGAACGGAATTGTTTACTGCACTGCAGTGGCTTGATTGCGCTCTGTATACTCATCTTATGATACAATGAAAGACAATGTCGATCTCCTCACCGGGGCTGAGCCACTTCGGCATCTCGGCTCAGCCAAAGGCTGGGGTTGGTTGATGCAGGGACTCCTTCAGTGTTCGTGTCAGTCTCGATGGAGCTACGATCAGGGAAGAAGAGAGAAATACCCGAGAAGAAAGAAACCCCTACGACGAGAAAAAAACGCAAGACGAAAAAAAATCCCATCACTACCGTCCATATCCATCTGCTTGTTCAAGATGATAAAGATGAAGATGAAGATGAAGATGAAGATAAGGATACCGGAACCAAAATTGACTTCACTCACACTCTCTCCATCCCGCTCGAGGACATCAAAAGGCTCATGCTTCGCCCTCTCAAATGGCTTCGTTTCGCCGCGTTCACTGTTTGTGGGGCAAAGGGCCACTTACCAGCTACTCGAGGAGGCGAGGTGGCTGACTACGAAAATGTCACGTTTGACGACTTGATGGATACATACTATTATACGCCCGACGGTAAGCTTATGCTTCCTCTATCAATATCTTCTGACGGTGCATCGAGATAGGCGTGTACCACTTCGTTGACATTGATGCATTCAATGATCAAATTACTACAAGTACAACTACCGCTCGACGCACCAATTTCCGTCAGGAAGTTTGTGATCGTGATAACTGTTGTGTTTTCACGAGAAAGACAGATACAGGTTGTGATGCATCGCATATACATAGTACCTTGCAGCAAAGGTAGTGAAGTATGTCCACCTGATCTCAGCAGGCCCTGGGCAATGCTTACTTTGTCCCTAGTACATCACCCGTGTTTTTCATGAACGCTTCGATTTATATGAACACCTACTACCATTTGTGCCTCGTGAAAGCTATGATATGTATCAACTGCATCCAGAATGGTATCCTTTTGACAAGAGATATACATTCAGACTTTGGCAATGGTAAACTCGGATTCCTTAGGGTACGCCCAGAATTCGACATATATATCTCCTATGCATTTGTGTCTAATGTGCACTATGTCCAGATGCCCAACTTTGCGATGGGTCCCGCTGACGTTCCACAGATTGAGCATGGTCCTGTTCCACGTACGCGCACAACATTACAGTACATGCAACTACCGTTGGAATTTGATGCCGTTCTGCCATGCGACGTTCGGGCCGACTGGTCCAATGACTTAGCTCCATCCAACATACTTCTTGATTTCATGTATGGGGCCGCTGTCGTCAAGCACTGGAAGCACGATGACCTGCACCGCATGCTACATCAGCTACATCAATGGTACTATAGTAATCTTCCAAAACGTCCAAGGCATTCCGCCCCCGATGACAGTAATGACGATGATTCCGAAAATGCCGAACAAGGTGGTCCATCGGCGGGTCCTTCCAAACGGAGCATTGAGAAAGGCAAACAAAAAATGAGGGAAACGTTCTCAGGAACGTCGGCCGCTATGCTGGATGCCATGGACGAAGTCTTTCTCCTGTCAATGTTGGTGAGAGGCTGTGTGCCTCAACGGATTATCGCAGAACAGGAGAAACGGGCAAAGGAGAATGAATTGCGTTCTCAAGCGCATGGTATTGAGAAAGTGCAAAAGTGGTTGGACTCGGTGAGTGCTTTTGTCACATATCTAGTTCCGAGTGAAAGGACTAATCTTGGGACAGCCTCAGCCGTACTCTGCATCCTAATCAACCCGAGCCTGACACCATTGTGAGCTCGTCAGCAAACTTGGCAGCAAGGGTTTTTTTTCAGTCGCACATTGTTTCATATTTATACTGTCTATAATCATAATGTCATACCTGTAACTCGCTGTTGTTCTCGCTATGCACGTTCTAATATCATGCGGTTGTGATTGTCACTCGTCAGGAATATGACACCGGACTTATACAACATGGGAATCTCGTCCTCTCATCAAATACACCAGAAAAGAAAAAGAGGGTCCGTAGAAACAAAGAGTAGTTATTCCAAGACCGCTCAGGCAGTCAGGTCACATGCGTATGGCCTCAGCGCACACCACTGTGGTTGCAATGGAATCGCATCCACGCCCCTCTGAACCATCCTATACCTCACATCCTACATTCGATCATTGTCAGTCAGGCGCGAGATCGAATCGTAACGACGAGGGACGTACATGAAGACGCGGCAATGCTTCAGTCACATTGAGCGGTTCCCCTGTCGGCTGCTTGGCGCTCCAAAAGACTTCGGCCGAGGCAGCAGCACGAGGCCAGACGATCGAGTCAAGGTTTTGTGGTCCAGATTGTTCTGTCCAGAGCAGCTGCTCGCCTGGTCTCGTTGTCAGTGGTGTACGTGTACCCGACAGACGTGGGGAGACGCACCTCCGAGAACGAGGGAGTATTGAGATTCAGTCAGGTTAGCGAGCGGGTCAAAGCTATAAGCCTGGGGGGTAAGGTAAGTCCGAGGACGCAGATGACTACCAAAAATCGCTCGCCTTGGCCCACGTCTTGAAGGGATCACACCAGCTATTCCTATAATCACGGTATCAGCTCAGTTCTGTCCTCAATACCCGTGGCAAAACCCACAACGCAGAGGAGCCTCCAACCCAACCACCTGCGCCACAGTCCTACTGGGGATCAGAATTAGGGACAGGCATTAAAAAAAGGAAACGCACGAGATAAAAGTAGTCAGAGGGTGCGTGAATGATGCGGTATCCTGCGTCAGCGACAGAAGCAGCATCTTCCGACGAGATCCAGACCCTGGAAGGGACATCAAGTGCCTGCTACCCTGATGAATCAGTGGGACGCACATGATGATGGTCTCGTTGGCCAACGTGAGGTTCCACTGCAACAACATCTCTTCCCAAACGACGGGGGTTTTTCCCTGGGCGATGAGCGCACCGTGAGTGCTCTCAGTGAATGTGGCAAGGGCCTCGAGAAAGGTGGTGTTGGTCGAGTTGAGTTGTTGCTGGGTGGGAACGTCGGCATCATAGCACTTGGTGTTGAGTTCGTCACCACCAGTGCTAAGGTACGATGAGGAGAGGGTCGAGGCAATATCGCTCAAGAGAGAAGTGGTAAAGTTGACAACCTCGGGGAGGGCAAAGCGGAGTTGGCCAGAGGGGGGCTCGTTAGCGTAGGTTGCCCAGGGCGAGGCATCGAAGCAGGCGATGTAGTCGGGGTAGGATGTGGCAATGATGGATGTGTGACCCGGGGTATCGATTTCCTGGTGACCCATGTCAACTATGGTCTTATCGCTGCCCCAACCGTACGCACCATAAGCACATCAATACCGCGCTATGACATGGGTAGAACGTGAGCAGCAAGCGGAAGATAGAAAATGAGACACACCGCAGCAGCATACTGGATGAGATAGTGCACGTCGCTCTCAGAGTATATCTCATCGGAAGAGTAGGCGCCATTTTTAGCGAGCTCTGGATACTGAGCGACCTCGAGGGGGAAGCTCTGACTGTCGGTGATGTGCCAATGGAGGGTATTGATCTTGACCCAACTCATCGCGTCGATGGTTCGAAGCAGGTCCGAGAGCGGGAAGCTACACGCCACGGCATGAGTGCTCGTTGAGCAAAAAAGAGGCGCACAAGCACGCACAAGTTCCGCGCAGTATCGAGCATGAAACCACGGTAAGGCTGTACACACAAATACACATCAGCGTCAACGGTCTCCAACGATGTGATGGCACAGGGCACGGACATAAGCGGGGGCATCAGTGATGGTGATGGGCGCCTCGATCGTGTATATCTTTTCCCCATAAAAGTACCATAACTGGCCGAATGTTGTCAATCCGCGGTAGAGTCCCAGTGTGGAGTTGGCAGTGAGCGTCGCGGTGGATCCGTCAGCGGGGATGGTGAGGACATATTCTTCGCTACGGGTCTCGAGGGGTTTGACAGCCTCGGAAGCGATGCTGTTGACGGACGCGCCAGAGGTCAGGGTGAGCTGAAGCGATTGGAGCGAGGGCGCATCAGCAAGCGAGGCGTCATCGCTGGCACCGCGACCAACGACGAGACGGCCGAGCTTGTCATTGAAGAGGTATTGCCGTGCCCGTGAGACGGCCTGGTAGAGATCTTGAGGTGCGTTGTGGATGGCGACGTTGAAATGGAAGCCATTGTTGAGCACGAGCGGCGTGGTGCCGGTACTGAGCGACTGCGGGGTGGGCCAGAGTGCCCATACGGTGGGGAGTGCGAGGAGGAGGAGGAGAAGAGCCATATCGCCATCGTCGGTGGGGATGTTGTTTAAAAAGGGAGGGGGTCACGCGGTGTGCGAGTGTAATTACATCCTGGTGCCTCATCCGAACAACCGACCGATACAGTTCTCTGCCTCACATCGGCACTGGGCATAGACCGCGTGCTCACAGACCATCTCCCCCTTCCCCGCTTCCCTTGCCGCCTCGATCTCCTCTCGCTTCTCCTGTATCGCCCCGTCAGCGCACATCCCCACTAGAACATCCGCACTCACATCAATGTCCCCGTAGTACGAGAAACAGAGCTCCTCCCAGGGCTCTACCTCCCGCGTCGTAAACACTGCCAACAGCGGCTTGTCGACGTCCGCATCATCGACATAACACGCGCAGATCATGCAGTTCGGATCACAGCTGTGGTTCTGCACAACAGTCAGCCCTAACACCGCTGATGCCAGCTGGTCTACTCACCAAGAATCGCGTAAACTGTTCCGTACATCAGCACACGTCACCTCGACCAAAGGGCACTCACATTGCCAGCATGATACGCATCGACGACATACAGGTTTTCCCAGTCGTCCGGATTTTCCATTCCCCGCTTCAGGTGATGAAAGTCGACTGAAAACAGGTACGTCCGTCCATACATATCGTAATACCTGTCAAGCGTCGATACACACGTGAGTTGATCACAAGCATCATCACACGTACTTGCCACGTTCTTCGCCTTCCCGTTCTGTCAATAGCTCCCCCGCATAGATACCAAGGTAGGACCCCTTCGGTATCTTCTTGTGTCCAGCGAATACACCTGCGATATACATGAGCAAGACATACAGTTAAAAAGAGCCCCTTACCCCAGCCCTTGTGAGCCGTTTCTGCAATATGAACAGGCCACTTGCGCCCATTCTGCACCACCTACTCGCCAGCTCATGAGTGACGTTTATTCAAATTCAAACAAGTCAAGCATACGCACCCGGTTGGGACAGTCCTCATCACAGGCACAGAACCGGTTGCACTCAAAGATGGGGCACTCCAGCCGCTGTAGCAACCCCTTGCGATCATACACGAACGGCGATCCCGGCCACGCTCGTGGAATTATCTCCTGCTCAATGTACGATTGCACCCACTCCAGCTGCCTCTTCGCGCACGCACACTTGCCCGACTTGGGGTCACACCGCCCCACACATCCGCAGCTTTGGAGTCCCTTCACGTCAGGCGGTGGCACACCCTCACCGTGCCACATCTCGTTCGTGTAATGGAACTCCCATGGAGGCGTCACCTCTTCCCCAATCCCGTTATTGAAGATCTCGATCAAGGGCGTGTCGGGTTCGTTCGCCATCGCCTGCTGAATGTGTGCCTCAAATATCTCGCGCGCAACGTCAGAATGTCGATACGGGATCGGGAGTGCGTTCATGTTGTCCTGCAGCGAGTGGGGGAGATCTTTGGCAACCCGATACTCTGGCGTACGCTCCCGGTCCTCGGCCACGATCGACGCCCATGTAAGGACACGGTGCCCACTAGCGGAACGGCCAGACGGAGCCTGGCCTTGTGCTTGATCCAAAACAGGCACAGAGGTACGATGGCTTTCCACACCGTCAACAGAGGACATCGCTCTCGGGAGCGACCCGCGATCCGAGGTGACATGGGATGATCGTGAACGTGGTCGAGCAAGTGCCGCTGACGCGCTGGATGCAGTCCTACTGCTGCCAGCTGAACCGATCCGCATCCCCTCCGGCTGTCCAACATGAGTGTGAGATGGTCCAAGCATGCGTGGCCACCTACCTCTGATTCGAGTTCGGCGCGTACTGTCAGAAGAGCATCGCACTCGTCCATGGAGTCCACGCCTCCACTCTCCCGCCGTTTGTGGGTCGAGTCGTGCGTGGCGCTTTGATCAGCGATTTGAAGGGCATAGATTAGTTCGATGTCATCGTCTTCGGGGAGAACGAGATCAGGTGTTACCACGTGAGACGCGGTTTCGATGGGATCAGCATCCTCTGAGATGTGCTCCTCGGATGCGACTGCAGGCGGAGTCTGTAAGATACGCACATATTGAATACCCTTGGTCCTCTATGAACGCGTGCACATACCACAGTGGCATTCTCTGCCGAGGCCAAGGGCTCCCCCGATGCACTAGTACCAAGATCATCGACAGACTGATTATAACACACCTCAACCATGCTCATTTGCACACAAGAAAGCGCTTTTACATACCATATTCCGCTCGGGTCCGCTAGGAAGGCTAGGTGCATCATCGGACACTGCTAATGGGTTCTTTTCTTCCTCATCGCCCTCATGCATCTCAAGATCCTCGGGAAGACCGTCGACCTGACTCGGCAAATACGTCATCCCCGTATGTACTATGAAAAGGGTTTCGCGTACCTCGCGCTCTATTTGGGTAGGCAAATCAAGAACACCATCCGGTACTGTCTGCTTCGGACCCTCGGGAGGATCCTCGGCCTGATCAAACTGCACATTAGCACCGACACATCCATTTCGAACCAGCCTGGCCACTCATTACCGTTGTATCCCCTGCCTTTCGGAGGGGTTCCGCCACAGAGGGTCCAACCGACTAGCCGAAAAAGTGACCCTCAGCAACGCCCGACAGGAAAAACGAAGCCACGCACCTCGTCGATCATCGCCGTATCTTCAACCTTGTCCGCCTCGTCTACCGTGAGCACCTCTGCCTCCGTTTGCGACAAATGCACCGACGCGAGTTCCAACAACTTATCCGCCTCGTCCTCGCCTCCTGTCTCTTGCTCACCTGTGCCTGCACTGCCACCCTCCGCGTCGATATCGATATCCATCGCATTCGCATCGTCAACAGGTCGATCCCCCACACCAGCATCTGATACTGCGACCGCGACCGTAGCTGATACCCCATCCGAAACCGCAGGTGACGTCAGCGACGACGCCGCCGCCACTGACACCGGTACTGAGTCTGAGAACCTCGGTTGTTTGAGTGGCCATGCTTCCTCATCGGCCCCATTCTCTGCCTCGATGCCCGCGTTCGCGCCAGTATTTATGTGCGCCTCAAATGTCTGCCTTGGTGAATCCCGTACGATACACGCCTCAAAGGCCGCCGATAGCGATTCCCGCTTCCTGCGTCGAGACTCCCGCCGCTTGGGCTGCGAACCAAACAAGGACACGCTCGCGCCCGTGCTTATGGAGGCTCGAGACCGCGCCAAAGTAGGGGAGATAGAGACGTCCTCGGTGTAAACAATCTGCCCTGCCTTACCCTTTCCATTGTCACCGCTCTTCCCTCTTCCCTCTTCTCCTTTGTAGTCGTCGTGGTCGCCTCGCGGATGCATAGGAGAAATAAACGCTTCAAATGGAACGGAAGCAACTTCCCGTCGTCTCACGCCCACACTCGCCCCGCCCAACAAGAATGCACCAGATTCCGAGATAGATGCGGACGGGGTTGAGGACAGTGACGCAACCATCGGTCGACCAGGCTGACACGGATCCACATCCCGCTTCTCCGACGATGTTCGAAGGTCATCCAAGCTCGGTGTCGGGGGCCGTGAAGGGGGTCGTGCCTCCGGACCTTGGCCAGCATTCACTAGAGACGCGGAAACAGAAGTAGATGTAGTAGCGTTTTTACCGGCTAAACGACTTGTGCCAGGCTCGTCTTGACATTCTGTTGGAGGGGACGCACTTGCGGAATCGACACCACCCGGCGTTGGGGGCCGTGAGGGCGGCTGTATATCCGTACCTTGGCCTGCGGTCATTGGAGAGCCAGACACAGACGCAGATGCGGTAGAATTTTTGCCGGCTAGACAACGTACGTCAGACGTGACGGAGCGTTCCATTGGAACAGACGCACCCGCGGGGTTGACCCCGCCCGATCTCCGAGCCTGCCCGCGTTGCGCTCCATATGCTTCAAGTCGTTCCTTACGCACCTGGTTGAGCGCATCAACCAAGGACATCGGTGCAGCCGGCTGAGGAACACGTGGCGGCGCGATGAACGGTCGACTCGACGAGCGGGCGAGAGATCGTGTTACTGAAGGAGGTCGAGATGGCGTCCCTACCCGGCCTGACGACCTCGATCGAGCGGGTGCAGACGCTGATGGACCATCGGCTGTAGTCGTACTCGAGTCCACGGTCAATGATTGAGCTTGTGTTGTAGAGGACGCATTCTGTGTGAGTGGCGTGGTTGATGTGGCTTCTGCTGGTTGGTGCAGTGGTGTCGATGGCGTCGGAATGGCTTCCTTAGGTATCAAAGCGGTAGCATTACCCTGCATATCAACATCCCCGGGGGACTGGCTCTGCAGCTCACCAACATTCGAGCATGCCTCTGCAGACGCGGGCGTAGGCACACCACTCGACGCACTCTTCTCCTCCACGCTCACGGTCGCACCAGACAACCGTACGATTCCACCCAGTGCCCTCGAAAAGAACGAGTTCCCCCGTGCTTCTGGGAGCCGCCGTTTAAACCGTAGCCCCTTGTATGACGAGATGTCCGGCATGAGTGTCCCTGCGCGCGGGAGCAGCTGTGAGGCGGTCGAAGGCGGGCTCTCACAAGACGGGGACAACGACGCAGAGGTAAAACACGCGATAGTGGCCGCCGGCGCGATTTTCGCCACGGGAGGCTTGGACGAAGACGAAACGCGCAGCTGCGCACCTGGAGACCTGTCCTCCGCCACTCGCGCCTTCTCGCCCGATCCCAATTCTTGACTTCTGATCTCTCCACTCTCCAGCGTGCTCGGGGTACTTGTGAGCGCTATTCCCGCGTCGTTTGGGACCACCTCGCCTTCCTCGGTGCCTTGCATATGCGTCTCATCCCTATCCACGCTGGCACCGTCCCCACCCCCAGGTATCGACGAATCTGCACCACCGCCCTCCGTCTCCTCGCGTGTCGGCACTTCCACGCCAGTCGTAGCCTCATTCACTGCTCTCTCTCCCATTCCATCCACGCCTCCCGTCGAAAGTGCACCATCGTCCATCCCTTGATCTGTATCCCCTCCGACTTGATCCATATTCATATATGAATCAAACAGCGCATCGGTCCCGGGAGTGTCCTCGCCTCCCTCTGACACGTTCTTATCCGCATTCCTATTCGCAGCATCCGACGAAACCTCCAGGGGCAATGTCGCCAAGGAAGGTCCCATGTCAAGACCGCCCCAATCGTCCGACGCACCATCTGGGTCGGCGTTATCGCCAATAGCACTAAAATCGATGTCGTTGGATGGATCGTTAAAGTCGTCAGGCGGAGGATCATAAGAAGGTGATGGACATGACTGGGGAGGTAATTCAGTGCCCTTTTGTTGTATGTCCTGAGGTCTTGAAGGTGGTGGTTCGGGCAGCTGTGTGGAAGTTGATGCAATCGCAGATGCAGAAACGAACTGAGGAGCTGTTATAGGTGATGGTGCTATTGCAGGTCCAGGTGCTGGCGACGGCGCTGTTGGCTCCGCCCGAGATGGACAAACGGGTGGATCGACCCGATGTATGCCCGACGTTGAGGCCACCGGCACACCCGAAACCGCCGGAGATCTTATGCCCTGTTCCTCCTCGCTATCTGAAATCAAAATCACCTCCACATCCGCAGGCGGTGGTACCGGCCGCCTCTGCGTCCCATTTGGCCCACTTTTTCGACGCTGTATCGAACGACTCGCCAACAATCGCTCGTCTTCCGAACTGCTGATAATGATCGGATCGTCCTTGTTCGTTAGTGTGCCCTGTTGGGGCCTGATCAAGGCGGATGGCCGGGATGGCGGGGGACGACGAGCTACGTCGCCGCTTGAATCAGTTAGCTCGATCGCATTCTCGCCACTGCGCTGTTTGGCCATGTCCAGTGGACGCCCCCGCGCCATTTCATCAGCATAAGTTGTGCGTTTTGCTAATGCAGAGTAAATGAAAATAAAGAAGCCATTGTTTGAATTAAATTGCGAACGAGAAAGAATACACAGTGACATACGTTTCAATTTGGGTCTGACACGTGTCCATGCAGCCGATTCGTTCGTTGAGTGGTCTGTATGCACGCATAGATTTATATGCAATGGTACACGCGAAAACATGAATGCATCAATACGAGAACATACCGTCGACAACAAAGAAAAAAGAATAGACGCACTCAAGTTTTGAGCAGCCTTGAGCAGCTTCGCCGTGGATACCCTGCACATGTTCTTTGCCTGTACCGTCTGCTTGCGCGCCGTCACTGGTGGCCCGCGCCGCGATGACCCTCCCCCGTCTTGTTGCTCTCGCGCCTTTTCTTTTTCCTTCTCCCTTTGCTTGTCTCGTGCAATCACCTTTTGAATCCTCTGTGAAAGTGTCTTGCTGAAATCCGACGACGAACTGGACGCCCCACGGCCGCTCGCATCGTCATCCCGAGATGTTCCTATGGCCCGACCGAGCATCACATCTTGCATGCTCAACTTTTTCCGAATGGACGACAACGTGGGAGGTTGTATGCGCCAGCCCTTGTGTCCCTCGCCCCTGGCACGCGTTGATGGGGTCGGGGACGAGGACGAGGACGCCCCACCCGGATCCATCCGTGGCACCTTGCGTGGCCTGCCGCGCGCAGACGCAGACCCTACTGGCGTCTCGTCTGTCGTTGACGCTTTACGTTTCGAAATAGGAGCCTGTCCGGGCTCGTTTTCGTTTTCGTCTTGGTCGCCTACGTCTACCGAGTTCACGTCAACGGCGATGTCACTGTCATTGTCGGAATGGATGCTCATTCGCGTCGATGGAGAACTGCTTGATGTAGGTTCTGATGGTCAAGCGACAATGGGAACGAAAGTGTTAGTCACGTAGGCGCTTGAACGACGTGTTAATTTAGGCTATGCCACATACGAGTAAGGACAGCCCAAGTTGGACCGGGAGAGCCCATGTCCTCCAAATCGTTTCGCGAGTGGCAGTCACTGAACCAGTACAAAATTCAGCTGAACTACGATGTAGTAGTAGCGTTTATATGGTTCGGGACTATCATAGATGCCAATCAGTTCCTTTCTTCCATTGCCAATTCAACACCCCCGAATTATGTAAGACGGTCCTCCCTAGTGGTTGAGCTTGATCACAAAAAACAAGCGTACGGCATAAGAACAGAATGATGCTATGCACCAAATAACGAGACGTAAAGGGGATAAGAGGGAAAAGAAGACGGAGCAGTCTGCGATCATAGTCGTCCATAGACTCCTCCGATAAAATAAAGTCTCGTTTCACAACACTCTTCTTGCAGTCCAAGCGGAGGTATACGTCAATACCTATTCCCCAGCGAACAGGCGTACGATCAAGTAGGCAGTCGAACCAATGAAACGAACGACTGTTGGAATACTGAGTATACTCTGCAAGGGTAAATGATACGCCCTTACATGCTAGCCCTGCAACGGAGAACAATATATAGGACATGTAGCCATTCACAGCTTGAGAAGCGTTACCACTCCCTGGCGCTGGTGTTGCAGAACTGCATCAAACGTGATGATGAGCTCACGCGAGACTGATAAATAAGGACCAAACATACATGACAACGGCAGCTAGCAAGGCCTGTAAAGATCTGTCAGTAGACACACTCATCACTCAATGGGTGGAAACAAACGTTGCTCAACGTCCACACCAACAACACCTACAGTCAGGGCCAAAAAATCAGCCACAATCCAAGCGGACTGAGTTGCCATTACTCACGTTTGTCCGGAAGGTTTTGTAATAATCCTCTTGCTGTGTCGCTGGGTCTACTTTTCGATCCTCTTTCGGCGGCTTTGTGGTGAGGACGTGTATCGCGTCCTCGTAGGCAGCATTGATGTCCGTCTCCGCGGTAGGAACGGAGACTTCGACTTCGTTCTTGTTCGGTCCTTTACCTGAGACAACCCCGAGATCAGTTGATACCTTGTTGTCACCTTTTGTACCCCATGACACGTCGTGGACGTTGGCGAACTGAGAGGCAACGATAAGTAAGGCGTCTCAAGAAGATATAACTGACGAAACGCACAGCATACACGTTCAAAATGGAGATATACGACGGTGCCATCAAAAGGTACTGTAGAAGAGAGGTGACCAAGTGCCATGGTTCAAACTAGACTCTCATCGGTTACTACATCATGCCACATATTGGACGTGGACGTACGAATAAGAGTGATGCAACGATGTAAAGCCCAAGGGTAGCCGCAAGCGAAAGGATAACATCCCGGAAGATGGCGTTTGTAAAGAAGTCGCTGGCTCGGATGGAACGATGTTCCGATTGAGCAACGCCCTCAATAGCCTTGTAGGCAAGAAGGAATGCTGCAACCTGTCACTCACATATTCAGTACCAACCTGAATCGGGTAGAGAAACATGCGAGACGCACCGTCATGTAAATCGTGATCAGGGCAAACCCTATGAAAGCCAGAATATACGTCCACTTTGCACCTTGAGGCCGATTGCCCAATGAAAGCAGGAAACACATGATGAGAAGCCCCAGGTAAAAGTAGTTGAGGACGAGGTTAAGGTAATGCAAACTCGAGATATAGTCCTCCAGCGCGCCGGTGAGGATGACAAAGGCGATGTAGTAGTTGCCCTGGCGCAAGATCGACATCACCAATACGATTCCAGATGAAGAAGGACAATACGTACGAGGGCGAACCACGAGAAAATCAAGTTATAAAACTGATAAAACATTTCGATATGGATCCAAAACTTGCGGATGAAACTGTGCGATGAGCGATAAATGTAGTGGAAGTGAAAAGTACTGTGCACGGCAGCGAAGAATGAGCCATTGAGCCAACGCCGACGCTGCGATATCAGCTCCGGAACTTGATCGGGGACATCGGTGACAGCGTAGGCCGACTTGACATAGTGCAGGATCCATGAACCGCCGCGCTTGGAGACCAACTCCCAACACAGTATCTAGCATACCTCTAAGTAACTGGGTCACAACGAAGCTGCCCACTTACCCGATCCTCGGCAAGATACATGTTGGCAGTAAAGATGTCCGCGCCCGCGCCGTGCATCTTTTCTCCTAAAAAGTACTTTTGTAACGGGCCTTCTCCTCTATCATCGTTTTGCAGAGCAATATATCGATATGCACTGAATGCACCAGGCAACACTGTGATATATCCAAACACGCTCTCCAGGGGTTTATCCAGGATGTTGGACATCTTGTACTCGAAGTTTTGTGCTGCGACAAGTGGATTAAGGAGATACTGTCCATACTTGCCTTTGAGTGCCACAATCTCTCCGCAAGCCCCACCCACGTTGGAGTTGATGTCGAACGCCTTCCAAAGATGGTATATAGAGCTGGGTCCGGGCATCGTACCAACATCGAGTAGCACACAAACATTGGGTTGAAGGATGGGCCCGAAAGCATTGAAGAACCAGCGGTGCGAGTTGATTTTCTTCTGGTTCTTTTCCTTGAGGCAGAAAATGAGTTGGACAGGAATTGCGCCCTTCTCTGCTCCCTCAATCTTCATAGAGGGCGAGACAGAGACTGAAGTATATCAGGATGCATCAGACGTAGCATGCATACGCACTTACTCTGAGTGGTATATTCATAGATGTGAGCCGTCACGGGTTTCCCATTCACGATGTTCTTTTCTCCCATCAGTGGAGCCCAGCAAATGGATCAACATACATACCTTGGCAATTCCCTCTTGATATGCGCCCATGGTAGCGATGACACTCAACGTCCGCGAGTTGATCTTTTGACGCCCGTCACTAACGATGCAAACCACCACCTTCTTCCAGCCATCCTTGCCCCACGTCTTGCTCCGGTCCCGTTTACACAGATGGGCGACGTTCTTGATGACGCCATGCATTGATCGACAAAAAAGTTCCTCGTCTTCGTTGTACATCGTCATGACGATAAACAATTCGGTGCGTCGTTGGGGATCATAGTGACGCTGCCTGAGCGTGAACCCAGAATCTTCAAAGTCGTTTGGATCGCACGTCGCTGCCGAGTACCGCATGTGCGTAAACTCCCGCTCGTTCCGCAACGCACACATGTCGAGCAACTTCGATGGAACGGCAGAATCGAGGACGAAATTGCCGTGGAATAGCTCGACCTTTTTGAGTGTCTTGTGCCGCCGCGGAACCCGCTGGGGTATTCGGCCATACCGAATATTGGTCTCAGGTTGAGCGTCGTCCATGTCTGGGGCACTGTCGTAACCACCCGGCATAGGGGTGATGCTGGGATAAGAACCTTCTCTCTGCAGAAGCGGCATGTCACCTGTGTCCATTTCGTCCTCGTGGACGTTATATGAAGCGCGCCCGAATTGCGACTGCGGACGTGGAGCAGGCGTGTGCGATGGCTGGTCTTCATAAGCGTTATATGTCGTGCCGAAGTAATCATTACCAGGGTCCGGCAGGGATGTGGCTGGTGGGATGGCCGAGTACGCTTCCTGGAGGGGATAAGCCTCCTGCGACTGTTGCTGATAGTATGGATCATGCAACGGCGCGGGTGGAAGTGGGGAAGACTGGGGCTCCGGATTTTGAAAGGGGTCTGAGAGATGATAGGGCTGGCTGGTATCATACTGATTGTGTTCGTATCGCGCTGGGTATTGAGGCACATGTTGAGTGAACTGCGACTGGCGAGGCGGATCGTATGCATTTCCGGTGGTGGGTTGGGTTGCATAAGGGCTGTATCCATCGTTGTAATGGCCGTACTGTGCCTCATCTGCCTGGGTACCGTTCGTTTAGCGAATCGTGGAGATCAGACTCAACTGTAACCTACCTCTGGATACCTCGACATGTCCGCGCGTTCGAGAGCGTTGTAGCGCGCTCTTGAGTTTATAAATGAAAAGCTGGGAGAGCGGTTAGGGCTGTCAGTGGCTGTGCTTTGAACTGCCAAGCTTTCTCCGCAGCCGCAGTGAACAGCCTTCATACCATACCATCATGATCTCAGTGCCGGTTTCAGCTGTGGCATCCGAATCCGAGATACACATGGACAGTTCGTCGCGGCGGTAGCCACGACGTCAGATACGATACGACGGACGCCAAAATTATCAGGACGAAACACATTTCAGGCAATTCCTTTTACTCTATAGCAGCGGAACCAACAACCTACGAGATACTGCGCACGAAGAGGCCTCAATTCCCGTTCCTATCAACTGCAGTTCCAGATTCCATCTCTGCTTCTTCAGTGGTCCCACTTTTCCTCAGCCTCAGGAGTCTCACAGGGTAGGTGAGCATCGGAAGGATGACCGATGGCGACACGCTGATGAGGACAAGACTCGTGGCAAGGGCAGGCGACCCAGACAGTACAAAGAGTCCTAGGATGCGAACAATGGCGGAACCAATGTCAAGCACCGCGAAGAGAGTGGCAAACGTCGCATAGCCAATACGCTCAGCCCGCTCCTGAACAGATGACGACACGGCAGTTACATTAGAGATAAGACTGGCCGCGATGTTGAATGAGATGTCTCCTATACCTTGAGCTCCGCAGGTGAGAGTCGACCATAGTGGATGTGTATACCCTCAGCCATAAGCAGGAGAGACAGTACACATAGCATGAAGAGAGTGCTGTCCCCGCCGAAATGAATGCTGGAAGGTACTGTTAGCATTCGCGAAGAGGACGCGATCGTCCTACATACGTCAAACAGCTACGGAACTGTGGGATGATTCGAGGCAACGGTGAGACACGGTGGCGAACTGAAGAAGGTACTCACTAGCTCGATTGACCATTCCGTTCGATCATTCAGGGCTGCCTTGACATCCTGAAAGTCGCGTGATGTACGGATCATATCGTATAAGGTGAGTCTGAGCACTTGTTGAGTGAGAGTCTTGAATATCTTTGACAAGGATGACCGCATGATGGGGAAAGGTGGTATGGCGGAGAAGCTTGGCGGCTGGTGGCTCGTCTTAAGTAGCATGCCAGAGGCTGAGGTTGTTAGCTTTCGCGAAACATTGCCTGCTCGTCCCTTGGTTTTGCGTGGATGATGGTTCCATCTGGAAACCTAGGATGATGATGTGCAAGTAGGTACCATATATGGCAACATCTCAAGTACTGCTGACAGTCCGTATCTCCCTGACACCCTCTTGTGTTTTGTTCTTCTCCCGCGCGCGCACAATAGCCGAATTCAATTAATTCACGGACGGCTCGCGAGCCGACTGAGCACGCGTTTGAGATTCCTGAATGTCTTGTGAGTTACAAAACGTATGAGCTTGTGCAGTCGAAAACGGTACGATGGGACGTAATAGTGTTCGAGGTCCCCATGAAACCCATCCACGAGCCCACCCCGTGGCGAAGTATACAGTACGTCATTCACATGTACAAACAATATGGACCCGGGGTCACTTCATTTTGTCTGCTCCTCAAGGCCTCACTGACAGTTCCAGGTCTTCGTGTCAAGTGTCTGGTACAATGTTCGGTATCTTGTATCATGCATGTTATTGCACATCGGTATCAGACAAGCAAGTGATCTCCGAGCGGCAACACTGTCACCCACTTGTGATCGGTTGAATCGTAGTAGTTTGACTGGACATTGCCATATACACCGTATACGTGTTCAAACTGGCAGCTCTGCACGGTAATTCTCCGTCTCCTTCGTGCAAAATTTCCTTATCAGGTTGTAGCGACATTTCGATTAGAGTTCGTCTGCCAGTGGCCATGTTACGAACTCACAATCGCACTGCCGCTATCCTCATTTACCGCAATCCTTATTTCACAGCGATACAAAAAATGTAGCTCCAATCTCCCCGTTCAGGTTCCACCACCAATATTATTCTCGGGGGCCCTACATTGACGGTAAGGGCATTTGGTCATAAATGAGATAGGATCCCATTTGACTCCTGGGCAGGCCATCTTGTAAAATCAATCACGCCATTCATGTCAAAGCTGGTGCAAAATAGTACTCGATATCTGTCCAAGGTCACTCTATATGAGATGATGTGTTCATCGCACGACTTTGAGGATGTGAAGGTTGCTCTGAACGACCGGATGAATTGGTCGATTGAGCTAGTGAGTGTATTAGGCTCGCTGTAATCGTTTTCTCTCATGTCCTTCAGTTCCGGAGCTGTTTCGCGTAGGATCTCCATTTTTTCTTCCTATAACATAACCACTTAGTGTGATCCTGTAGCATTCGCCTTGCCAAGGGAGGGGATCCCTTTGTACTGTGCTCGCTGCTGTTCCTGTTTATGGCTGAAGGCATGTACATGCACTATGGTCGACTTAGTCCCGCAGAGCTCAAGGCAAGTTTTTGTTTCTGCCCTTGTCATCTCGTGTGACCATGTCCCAGGAGCGCGTTGATGAAATGGGCCGCGTGACATTCGCTGTCCTCGTTGCTGTGCTTGACGTCGGCGTCGTTATCGTGCGCGTTGCTGGAATCATTGCAGTGTCCGAGACGCCAGTACTTGCCATAGGCCTCATAGTTATTAGCATAGTGCCGTCGATTATCCCTCTGCTTACATTTCCTATCACTACTCAGGTCGCTGATGGAGCCTGATGATTGAGTCGAAGAAGCCAGAGGCTAATCTCTCTTTGTTGCTATACTTGTATGCTTTCATTGTTTTATCTCATACAATCTACTGCGGATGCCTTGATTATGCTACTTGGGTAGGATACATGAGTTGCGATCAGTAGTTGTGTGCACACAACAGACTCGAATGGAACACGCGCGCTGTTCTCACAGCAAGCCTCTGTACTTGCAAGTTCCAAAGAGCTTATATGTATGATCCACGAGTAAGATCACCACATGTCTGAGCGAGAATACCATATTGCTGTTACCGTGGGCGCCCAGGCTGAAATAACACAAGCTGCAATGGAACACTCACACCCATCACTTTTCATTCAGCTCATTCTACCATTTGCGAGGCAATCCTGCATGGCCTTCTCGATAGCGAACCTTTGTTCCCCAGCGATGCCAAATCAGCTAGAAACAGCTTGTCTCACTGCTGCGCAGTCTTTTTGCCCCTGCTCACTGCAAATCTGTAAGCCTCCGAGCTTACCTAGATCCTTAAGACTAGTATATATTCCGCCCGGGACACTAAACCACAAGCGTTCAATATCATTGCCTTTTGGCGTAACAGTCTCGGGCGATCGAACTGTTTACACCCAGTGATTATCCCTTACCTATAGCCCCGGATGAAGGCTGGATGCTCCCTTGCTCCACTCGCTCTAGCTCACTCATCCGGCATGTCAGCATCGCTTCTGAGGCTGTCAGGACCCTCAACACTCGTAGCGAAGAATGTTCTCACCATCCTCGCTACGGATCTACTGCGACGCTAACTGCCAACTCCACGCTGGGGCTCTACCGCGGGCTGATGACATTTAGCCAGTTATGCCATTTCTAGGGAAAAGATATACTGACTCGGACGATAAGCATCCTTTGAGCGAGATTGACGAGGAAATTCAACGACGACGACTTACAGATAGTCAGCATGGAAGGACATCAGGACTTTGTGTGGGTGAAATCACTGTTTCTGGTGATGGGAAGCGGTTGGAACTGAGAAAGGGGCGACCGTGTGGGATGCCGAGATGCACAACAAGGCTGTCGATGTCCTCGACACCACCCTACCTAATTGGAGCCTCGTCACGGCGCTTGCATGGTGGTGGGCTTAGTTGGTGTACCGTATTTGGTGGGGTCGCTCCATTCACCTAGGGTAGGTTTCGCTGGCTGAGGTCTGTCATTATGAATTCCTTGCCCTGGTTATTGGGCCATGGGAAAGCGAGTCCACGATGGTACGAGTCCATGGACCCTAATGCTGCCCTTTCCATCTGCGCAGTCATCACGATGGACAACTAGACCAGATGAATTCATTGACAGCGTCCGAGATGGCTTGATGCAGCTCGCGGTGAGCCACTTCGGCATCTCGGCTCAGTGATTGGTTTTTACCGAACTCTCAGAATGGCTGCATACCGGAACTCGAAGGACTTTGGGCATATTTTTCATTCTTTTGAACACATGGTTCTCCGGAGTTGCACCCCGCCAAAGCTAACTTGAATTGTATGCCAAGGGGTACGTGCCAGCTATCATCAAAAACAGAGTCACCGGCAGGCAATGTTGCCATACTGACTCGAATGGTATTGGGTCCTGCACAAAGTACGAGGTGCCTGCCCTGGTTGAGACACTGAATTATTCATTGGCACAATCGTCCCACAGCACAGTGTTTCTCATGGCTACGACAACGAAGCCCGTGTTATCGAATGACTCGGTGCCATGTGTACTTATCCTGTTGATGAGACACAATTTTCCGACTTTGCCTATGCTCCTCGTGCTTCCTCATGGTCGTTCCAAGACTGGTTTACAGGCGCTCTCACCTGACTGGTGTAAGTGGGATCCCACAATCTATATCAGGACGAAAGTCTGTCAGAGGCGGCGCTATCAGAGTTATGATATCAGTCTTTACTATTGGCCATGCTCACCTCTCCAGTTCAGTATTGCGCAGCACCGTATCTGCAGAGCCATACATCATGAAGTGGTCTCTGGAGTCTCCCGACTTGGTTGGTCATATCGGGTTTGGCATCAATTCTAATACCGGCCATCTCTTTGGTGTGACAATCTCTTCGTCACCTGATCTTGTAGCGGTGGCGTCAATGGATATTTATGTGGACCCTCCCTGCACCTCGCCTCTCTGGATGATTCTAATGACGGAACATCTGTACTCTGTCCTCCTGCCATATCACTCCTGCCATATGGCAACGGTACCTTCTTTTGGCACCTGTCCTCTGTTCTAGGGTATTTCCCTGTTATTGGCCAATTGGTACGTTCAACTCCCCGTTGGTTCACTTCTGCGACCACACTGCTTGATATGCTTGCCAACCCAGGCCCGTGGGATGACCTCTTATCTCGTCTTCACATCATTCTCATGGGGTGGACGAGCCCATACCAGTTCGGACTGTGGTATAAAATACCCTCTGAAAGAAACCGCTCCTACACCTTGTAGGTGCCTTCACCTCGCTCTTCTTTTGGCGTCATGGTCTCCTTTCACCCGGGTGTGATGGCATCTGTAGTTTTCCTTTCCTTATTTACACTGATCCATGCTCTTCCATTGGCGGAAAGACTCGAACATCTCAGTCCTTCTGCTCGTGATTTATTAAAGAGGTCTACACCAGTCGCGCCCCACTTTGTGGCCTACAATGACAAATGGCTCAACCCGTTGCCTAGCTCGTCGGATCTAAAGGTACGTGCTGCATAAATTTTACCACCGCACTTTCAGGTTGCTGACGTTGCGCGCTCAAGGGATTCAATGTTTTGCAAGCGATTTTTTGATACCATTTTATGGAGCGACTAACGAGTCTCTAGTGCCCTCGCCTTCTTGTTGACCTCGGGTTCAGTCGACGAAGCCGCAAATTGGCAGGCACTGACAGCAAGCCAGCGTTCTTCCTACCTGTCAGAGTATAATGCTGCCGGAATCTCGCTGGTTGTGTCTGCATTTGGGTCCACTGAGACGCCAACGACGTCAGGGTACAATGCTGTGACTACGGCAAACACTATGTCTACCTGGGTGACCACGTACGGAGTTCAGGGTATCGACGTTGATTATGAGGTGCTGTACACGCTCTCCTTTTTGACGACGTGATGGTGACTCGTGGCGACGTTGTGGATTAGGACTTTACTGCATTTAACAGCGGCGGAGGCTCCGCAGAGACATGGCTCATTAGTTTCACCCAGCAGCTTCGCAATAACCTTCCTCTGGGACAATACATCCTAACACACGCCCGTTAGTTGTGTTTCATTTTATCTAGTTGACAAGGGTCTGACGTGTACATATATCGTAGCCGTCGCACCATGGTAAGTGCAATCAGCAAGCGATTTCGACAATGAATGGGCTACATTGTACCAAGGTTCTCTCCCACTATGTGGAGCGGAGGCGGTTACCTCGCAGTGGACAGCAGTGTGGGATCCTTGATCGATTGGGTGAGTAAATGTGGTTCCGTGTTCTGCGCGTTTGACTGACTGCTTGTCAAGTACAATGTCCAAGTATGTTCAGCTTTTCATCAACGATCGTTGATTGGTTGATTGGTTGATCAACTCAGTTCTACAATCGTGAGCGATCGAATCAAATGATGTTGAGCCTGACACTGAAAACTCGCTTATCCTGATCGACAGAAGGAGCAACGGAGTACACCACATGCGCTGGTCTCTTGACAGCCTCTTCGTCAACTTGGCCCGAGACCGCCCTCTTCCAGATCTCCGCCAATGGCGTCCCTCTTAACAAACTTGTGATCGGAAAACCAGGCACATCTAAGGAGGCTAAAAGCGGATACATGGACCCTTCAACACTCGCAACGTGCGTCTCCCAGGCCGCTGGTCTGGGATGGAGTGAGTCCCCACCTGATTCCTCTTCACTCCACGACTCACGGCAAATGACTGTACCAGATGCTGGTGTGATGGTGTGGCAGGTACGTCAACCTCGTGTTTGCATGTCTCGTTCTTGAGGTGAATTTTCGCGTGTCTGAAGTATCCTGACGCGACGTCGGCATGGATTACGACTGTACGAGGGAATACGTGGCCCGTCACCTAGTTCCTCATTAGCAACGACTGCGCCACGACCGCCACGACCACCTAGGCAATAAGTGCGTATGTGTAGTGGTACTAAACCCACCTAGCGTTCGATACCTATTTATTGGTTCGCTGAGTGTCTTTCATCATCTGGTGCTTAGATTGTGCGGTAACCTGTGCCCGCGGGACGGTTGTGGCACTTGCTTTGGGTTTCCTTTCAGCCAGACTAGATGGAATTTTGAATTGGAAGTGATCAACATTCAACGTTCACCAAATGAGTCAATTTGATGTGACGGTCCCCGACAAAAATCCCGCCCTTGTATGATTCGATTCAGAATATAATATAACATTCCACGTACTAGTAGGACAATCAATACTAATGTATCGACAAAAACCCCTTCTCCTCTGCTCCATCAGTACAATGATAAATAGCCCGAACAAATGGTACGAGTTCAGCGAGGTGCGTAACAATTGGAGTAGTATGTTGCAATTATCAAACAAGATCAACTTCGACACTCATCAGAACGACCTCACTCTTGGCATAGATGGTCCCAGTAGCCTATACTCGAGGTCAAAAGACCGCACGAGAGACAGATGACGGATATAGGTGCCTACCCGGGGGTTTTTCTTGCGCAGCTGCCTCAGCAGGTGACTCTGCCATCACAACAGCGAATCCTCTGAACCGGATAAAGTAAGTAACGAACGAGCCCGTTCCAGCGCTATAGACAAACCTTTGGAGATGAACATCGATGTGACTGGTATCAAGTAATCCGTGAGTATTTGCAGGTGCAAGCGTGCGACGTCGGCTTACCAGTGAAGGAACCATGGTCCTGCGTTATCTGTCCTGAACCGAATGGTGACATTGTCGTTTCTCAGTTGTGTCCCTGCAGATATAGTGTCCCTCCTGACGGGGTTCGCAAAATTAAACGTGTTGCTTCCGGGAACTTTGATGACATCGAATGTATGCTACAAAAAACCATCAGGGTGGTCTCGTGTGTACAAATGGTATAAGGACGTACACCATGGAGATGCATTGGGTGCTGTCGAATAAAGCCTTGTGAATGACGGACATAGAAGTTACAACCAGACTTACCGGCCCTCCGATGGCACCACCTGGGGTGAGATCTGTCGCAGGCATGCTGATCTCAATAACCTTGTTCGGGGGAAGTTCATAGACACTCCCATTTGGAAGTAGCTGGGACGGATGTCGAGGACCACTTAGAAGTTGCAGTAGCACGGGAAGTGATGGATTGGCGAACGAGACGTTATTAACTGTGAAAAGACCGGGGCTGAGGATCAACCCGGGAACCAAGTTAATGTTCACATCTGCTTGCCCAGGTTCAGGAATACCAGGCGCGCCGGGAGATATCAATGGGCGAACGTTACTCTCGTCGTATGGCAACACGAATGGTCCATGCTCCGTCGTGGGGTCTTCCTGCGGAGCTCCTGCGTACCTCAAGATGGCCGAGTTCTGCCCGTTATCAAATGCCTCGAGTGGATGACTAGGCAGCGCACGAATCCAGTAGTTGCCCACAGTCTGGTTGGCAGTTACCACGACGGAATACCGTTGACCAGGGAAAACAGGCAACGAATCAACAACCAATGGTTCTGTCTCAGTACCATCGGTTTCAATCACCGTCATTGGATGCCCATCGATCGTGAAATTGTACCACGGGTCACAGGATGTTCCCACAATACGGAATCGATAACGTTTGCCTTGCTCGACGTTGATGACAGCCAGTGGTGATAGTGGTCCACCCGCATACCGCCCAAGTCCGTTGATGAGTGTCGAATCCGAATTAAATGGACGTGGTACCGTCGAGGAAGGTGCATGATACCTGCGGAAGCACAGTTGAACATGTGTCACCAGAAGATACTATTTCACATACCAGTCAGAGAGAGTAATCACGGTATCCGCTAATCGGCTTGTGAACATTACGACAAAGAATCTCAACCGACACACGTACCATTATCCACATCATATAAGTCCTTATATGGGTCGTCTGGATCATATATGACCAGCGGCCCTCTGAGACCATCACAGTACTGAGTCGTAGAATGAGAGTGGTACCAGTATGTGCCGGTCTGGTCCTGTGCATCAAACTGGTGCAAGAAGTTTTTATTTGGTTTTATGGGGCACTGAGTGACACCCGATGCGCCATCAGCCCAGTTTGACCTTATTTGATGTATACCATGCCAGTGCTGCCATTCATTCAGTATTTGAAGCGGACTGAGACAATTAAATCATACCACGCTCGTGTTAGTGTCCATTGATGTGTCACTGAGCGAGTTCACCACGTTGATTTTGAACTGATCGCCCTTCAATAGTGAGAGAAGTCAGGGTTGGGTCACGACTAATTTACGGGGAAGACGGCGTTTACTTTCTCGGCAACAATCAATGGCCCTGGAAATGTTCCTTCGGCGAGTACAGTCCTGAAGGACGTACGTCACTTAAACTCGTTGAGTACGGAAGACCAACTCACGATCGAGAGAAACCATCTGGAGCAATGACCTTGTTCACAATGTTCAGCTTTGTTATGGGGCCTCGAACGTTGGACGCAGTCGAGGACGAGTCGCGTGGGGTGGGAATGGCGATGATTGGGACGACAGCCAAGCAGACCAACGCCAGCACGGGAACACGATAAGATGGTAGCATGGTGGTGATCCCCAGCGATGGACTCTGGAGGGATGGTCGAGTTCGCACTACCTGGCGACCTTTAAATGTCTAGCAAGGCAAGGCAATGCATCTTGTTTGGCCATTACGCTGGTGCCTATGTACGACGGTTCTCCCGAAGATACATACGTTCGACAGGGTCATCTCGCAGACGAAATGGATGCGCGTACCTTAATTTTATTTTCCCTTTCTCATCGAATAAAGCCGTTCTCCCTCTCGGCCAGGGCCCATTCATGGCAGTACGCGCAAAGAGCAAGGCAACTTCATTGCATGTTTGATCCGACTAGCATTGCAGTTTTTAATGTGCCTCCAGAAACATTGGTACCGGTACCGTAGAGAGCGGCTACAAGAGTCGCCAAAGAAGTGTTCCAGAAATGGACATTTCTCGGTTCACTGTCGATCGACGATCAACGGCCCGGGGAACTTTGCAATGACGGTTTGTCTGCATGTGGGTCCTATAGTAGAACAAGTCATAGCGGGTAGTCCTGGTCGGCGTCAACTTGAAGCGGAGTCATTGCCCCAACACAATTTCAAGACCGGACTGCAGAGCGGGGTGGCTCTGCATGGCGATGACTTCCCGTGTGCCTCGTCCGACAATGCCAAGAGTGCTCTTATCCAAATTGTCGTGCCAGTTGAAACCACGAGACACATTTCTTGTCTTCTGAAGATAACAAGTCTTGCATGTCAACGTACAAATCACATTCTTCGCGCAAACGACTTCGAAGGGGTGACGGGCGTGGGAAGTTTATTGGCCCCTTTGAAGACTCGCCAAGCGTGTGCCAAGGATGTGTACCTATACCGTACTATCTTGGTCTCCAGAGTTACACAGGTTTAAGGCTCGCGATACAGTCCGATCACTCAAATTGTGTTCGACCGGCATGCTTGGCAGGAGACTTCAGTTGGGGTGGCTTGATCGACTGACTTAATGGAGTTACTTGCCGTTTGCCGTGCACTGCGATACGCGATATCATATAACCCCCTTGAGATTGTAGTCCTTCCACATGAACTATCCTTCGAGGCTTGGAGGGGGTGGGCACTATTGGACAAGTGTGTAGAACAGTGATTGCTACTGTCCAGAGCACAGTAAAGCGACTTGGCTCATGGGGTGTCCAAAAGGTCCGTTCTTACAATCAAGTGGCTGCACTGCCAGTGGCGCACTTGGCAGGCATCCGACGTCCGCACGATGGCATCGCGTTGCGCGTGTAGTCAGTGGATATCGGGCAGCTATCACCGTGCGATCGGCGCCCCGTCACCCACCTCGAGCCATACTTTACTCGCTTCCCGAGGTGCTTGATACCCATGTAGTGCTCGTCACGCTCCCACCACCTTTCCATGGCAATATGCTCTGTCAAGTGGAAGATCATATCTAGTTTGCTTCGAGGGTCTAATTTCATGACGCACGTGGTCCTCGAGGCACGTGTCCATTCTACCTGTTATTACTCGCCCTGTCGCGCTGTCTCAAACGAAACTGCTTCCCTGCCGCAGCCCTCATCCAGCATGCCGTTGACCCTAGAGACATAGAGAACAATGAATGCGGGGTGGATACATACATACGTTTTCGTGATGCATACTGATCTCATGCACTGAAGGACAGCGTGCTCTCTCGAATTCGCAGACGCACGCTCCGATCGGACGACCATTCAAACCGCACCCCCTCAAGCGTTTCTGCGATTGTCATGTTAGCTGGGGACGTTGTTCAGTCAGAGACAAAAAAGAGATTCCGCTACACTCACCCTCCTGCCCAACATTGAATGGAAACGTCTTGTAGGGCCGTGACCCCATCTCGCCCTGCCTCGGCGGCCGTCCAGGATGCAACAACGCACTCGCCAAACTCGCACCGACCTTCCATACCCTCACCACGCCCTCCTCGAGTGAGATAGTCACCAGCCGTCGACCATCAGGCGAAAACGCGCACGCAGCCGGGCGGTGGGTGTGACCCTCGAGGACATAGAGCTGCGTGGCAGATTTCAAATCATACATGATGAATGCGCCCTCGGCCGTGCCGACGGCAAGTCGTTGAGTAGGGGTGTGAAAATCGACCGCCGGGAAGCTGTACAAAGTTTGTGAGTGAGTAAAAGGAAGGGGAGGGAACGTACGTTTTCACGACATGTCCAATGATCTCCGTTGCAGTATCGAGCACGGCGTCTCGACTTGACGTCGAGTTGGGATCGAGAGATTTGACGACGGCCTCCATCAACCGCGGTAGGTTCGGGTACAGAATCAGTGGTCGCTGATGGCCATATCATTAGCAACACCCGCATACGCACGCAATCGCAAGCTTGGGCCTACCTTGCGTATCATAAATGCCACCAATTGCATCACGCTTTTCCGCTCCGCCACCGATCTCGGATTCAGGATGTCCAGCGTCAGAACTGTCATAAACAACCCTGTATGCTGTGTCGCGATCTGTAACACCGCCGAACGCGCTTGTGGTCCGACATTTTGGACTGAAACGTGCTCCTTCCGCATATTGGTCGCCAGCGCAAAAAGTGCGCGCAAGAGGGCCATGCTATCAACATAGCGTTGCCAGATGTGGAAGCCCTTGGTACAAAGATCGATGGCGACGGTGCGGTAGTTCCGGATGTCGTCCTGGAGGTACAGGGAAATAGATTTGGAGATGTCCACGAGGGAACTAGGTACGGCGTGGATGCGTGGAGTAGAAATGAGGGGCAGGCCACATACCTTGTCGATAGGAGATTGTGTCTCTCGATGGCCACGCACCCACAAACAAACAGCGCGAGCCCAGACTGCTTCAAGTCTTGATCGGCAGAAGGCTGTAGACATGGCACTTGGGATCGAGGTCAGTACGACGTGTAGGGGAAGAATAGGTCACTGACAGTGATGTTGCCAAGCGTCTACCAGGTCAGCGCATTCTTCGTCGGAAAGCCTCAATATGCCCGCATCAAACAAGATCCTTGCAGCGTGACGCAACTCGTCTGTGCTCGACCGATCAGCGCATCACTATGCCGCACATGCTAGGGAAAGCCGCACTCGACGCATCCAGCCATTGCCGAGCCAGGTAAACAACATCCGGCGCCTTGAAATGGGGTCCGACAACGGACGGAAGCGAAGTGACATAAAACGTCATCACAGTCTGACAGCCGTCGCTGATGTCTGTCAACAAAGCCGATCAACGTCGTGAGGCGTCATGGTGGATAACCGCTTACCCTCATAGAGCGACATCGTCGTCAGAATCGCAACGATGGCAATCGCGCGCAAGGCGGAAACAACGCCTGATATACACCATGCGTTCTGAATATTTTGATAGCTGTATAAAGTCGTTGCTTGGTTGCTTGGGGGGTTTCAACACTAGGCCTCACGTACGCAGTGCAGGAAAAGACTCACGAAACGTGTCCTACACCTCCAGCGTTGAAAGTAACACCCAGCATGGTTTCGCACATTTCATCGATATCCGGACTTAGTCCGGGGGTCAGTATGATCGATAGTAAGGTGCGGAGATGTGCCAATGATGACGAATGAGTCACGGAGGGGGCCGGGATGTTAGCAGACGCTTTTGCATCCACGGCGGTCAACTTCATGAAGCGCTCCAGTGCAATCGTGAACGTGCACACTCATGGACAAGACTTGAATACAGTTACTCTCCATTCGAAATGCATTGACTTACTCGAGTCCACAGTGACAGACGTGTTAGCAAGCGTTGAAATCGACGGACATATGTGCGTGTCTCTGCCGTCGATTGGTCTACGAAACACGTTCAAGATTCGCTTCACTGATAACCGATGGACGTGCAACGGACTCACAGCTCAAACCAACCGGAAGTATCAAGAGCGTCTCTCGCCTTTTCCATGTCCATTGCACGCCGGAATTCGCCCGTCTTGATGTCCCACAGTCTTGCAGAACCATCAGCGTAGAGCACCATGAGTAGATCATGCCCTTCGCCACCACCGTAATGGATGCTTGACAGTGGCGACGATGCACCCGGCAAGACATACAATCTACGCTAAAGGGTCATCGCGAGCGAGCAACGCGCCAAATCAAGAGACATACAATTCAAATCCGTCTACCGCAACGACGGCGATGGTGCCATCCACAGATATACACAATGCGCATCCGCGCAACGGGCCCGCTTGCTCCTCTTGCTGTCGTACTTGAACAACGTAGAGCAATGGGACTATAAACAGGACGAAACTCGCACAGAGTTTGAGGTCCCTGATTGGGGCATGCGTGAGTCCCCTGGCCAGAGAGGCGGCTGAATTCGTACTGTAGTGCCCAAACAGTGATACCGCCATCGTCCGATCCTCCAATGATGAAGCGATCCCCAGTTCGTTCGTTGCGAATGAGGTGCAACGAGCAGATGGACCCAGGTATAGGGGCATCGGAGATGTTTTGAAACCGTGAAGCTTCTTTTGGTTGCATGGAAGACGAAGGGGAGTCTGAGGGCGACTTCGAGTGGGTCGTTGGTAGCACGGGGAAGGTGGTGTGTCGGAGGTAGCCATCGCCTGGAGGAGCAAGTAATAAACGAGGCCGATGAAAAAGGATGGTCAAACTCACTGTAACCAAATATAAAGGTGTTAAACTCTATAGGAAGTATTGCGGTCAGAGTAACACCCCTCTCCTGACGAGAGGCAGTCGCCAGCTGTGAGCGCCAAAGTCGACGATATAACCGTTGTGATTCCAACGGTAAGAATAGGGATACCTCCTTGTGGTTCGAGGAGGTATGACGGAGTGTGACAACTTCATTCGTGGTGCTGATAACAGTGCACGTCTTGGGAGTCCCGAGGGAGATTGCCTGGGTGGGTATTGGCCTAGGTGTCACGGCGGTTCACTTGGATACAACATGATGACAAAAAGACTTACTGCAACCTGGGGACTTCCGAGTCACCCTGATCCCCATTCGCATCCACCGGGATTAACTTGTACCACTGAGCGACGTTTTGCTATACCGAGTGAGTGTTACATACGTTATAGCATAACGACAAAACGAACACCCAAGACTACAACTCTTTGACTATCAACGAGTTGTACCCCCAAGATCTTGCCTATACCTTCCGGCTGGACTTGTGTGAAGAAATGATGGAGTGTCGTTTTACCTGCTCGAAACTGGAAGATCTGGCGTTAAACAGTCAGTTGGGACCTCTTGCAACCATGATCTCGAACACACCATGACTTCAGTATCTGTCCAGGCAAGCCCCAGTACACCATCATTGGCAACAATATATCGACTGCAAAGCCCTCCTAGCCGACGGGGGGTGGACGAAAATATAGCTTCTCCAACATCTTGTTCGTGACTGAGCCAAAGACGCGAAAAATCTGTATTGGGAGGTGCAACGCGCTTGGGTGTCTCCTCATCGGAGTCTTTCGTTGCGATATTCTCGATGCTTTTACTATTGAGAGCCTTGAATGGGTTCGACATCATCGAAGCTTTAGGCTCGTCGATTGAGCTCGAGGAGGAAGACCCGTTGGAGCGTGCACGCACACCAACCTCGAAGGGAGCGACTATAGAGAGCGGGCGGGAGATCACATGGTACTCGCTGTTGATGTAAACGAGGGATAGTGACCCTGTGAGGAGAATGAGGGGATGCGATATCGGATTGCGAAAAGACGTACCATCTACTTCGTTGCGCACTATGTCGGAGGCCTCGGCAAAACTATCGACTTGCCAGTCGCCCAGTGGTTCAACCCATGTGGGATGTGTGCTGTAAGGTTCCCCCATATGAAGTTTGAATAGTGAATAGCGCGCACCCTTCCCTGCAAACGCATCAGGTGAGTCAGGCAAGCCAAAAATATCGGAATAGGGAGGTCGATGAATGGCACAAGCCAAGATCAAACTGGCTTTCTGTAGGAAGCAGTTGAGGGAAGAGGGTAAGATAGTCATACGAATACGCACCTCCTCAACCTGAACTGACCTCAATCGAATCCAATGTGACGTGTCATTTTGCGACTGGGTAGGGTTTCGACACCGGGAGGTTGCAATACATATACCATCATGCGTGTCGAACACAGACAAAGCACTGAATCATACATGAGTAACTTTCTATATTCCACGAACACAAGCATACCCTGATTCCTGCAGGGACACCAGCAAATCGGACCCCTCCGGAACAATCAGATCTGTAACTCTATGAGCTACAGCGCAACGAGGCGGCAATATATGGGCAACTAATGCAAGGGACTCCTCCTCGGGCTTGTCGTTCAGAATGGCCGTAGGAATGCGAGGTGAAGAGGATACGGAAAGCGATCCAGGTGTGAACTTTGGCGAGTTCGTTGCAGATAGAAGAGATTTGGGGTCATCGCATCCCTTGCACGATCCGGGACTAGCCGGCGTGCGGGTAAAAGGGGGTAGGAGTGGTGACGTTCGCTCGATAACCACGCCCTTCTCGAAGCTGGGTAGTAGTGTATCCACGATGCCCCACTCGCGTGTTGGTCTGTTGACGGCACTACTCTTGAGCAAATCTTTGAGCCGTTCGGACTCGTCCTCAAAGTCAACAAAATTCCTCGGCGCTTGCACCTGTTCACGAGACACTCCAGAAACCACGCGAGAGCCGGCAGAGGGATTGATAAGAGCTTGATTCAAAGACAGAGATGAAGGAGACTGCAGGTAACGTGAGGGTCGATGGGAGTGTGACTGTAATTTTGGGGACGAAGGTGGTGAAGCACGAGCTCCGGCAGATGCGGTTGTCGTTTGCGTCGAAGTGTATATCCGAGACAAGGATAGAGGGCCGTTTTTTGGAGTGGGCTCACCAGGCAGAGGGGCTCCAAAGAGATATACCGATCCGAGCTTCCCTCCGACCGCGACACCGAGAGACCCTGAGGACTGGTCTGAACGCCAAGCAACGATGCGCGTGCATTCTTCATCAACAAAACTCTGCTCTGTCGCATTTGTCTGAGAGCCTTGTTGCGGGGTCAAGTGCAGACAAGTCGGCAGTGTCAATGGCACAAGCATGGCGAACAACGAAAAGTGAAGGCCAACGGGTGTCAGAGCAGATCAGGATCAGTTGATCACACCCTCTGCGAATGTTCGTAGCATGCACCGGCTATGGGCTATCGACGTCTTTGCTCATACGGGAAGGGGGTTGGAAGCAACCGAGTTTGGGAGATGTTTGTTTGTTTTCAAGGCCGTTGCCAAACAACCCACTTACCTAATTCAACTCCAGGTCAGTGCAGGCTACAACCAATATCGGCCTAGGTCATTACCTGTCGCTGCAAAGACAAAGAAGCCTCGTGGTACTCTCTTTGTGAGTGATCTTGCTGTGATACCAATCATATGGTTGATCGAGATGGTTCTGGGGCCCAACCCAGCGAGTTCACTCCGCAATCTCGTCATCGGTCTCGAATATCCCCCATAGAATTTTGCTTCTTACCTCGGACAGAATGTCGGTATCTCGTGGGTCAGAGTACCCACCCCCGATTCACTCCCTCTCCTCCCGTAAGAGGCTTGTGTCCGCCGCACCTCGGGATGATCACCCTGACCATGGGAAGCGTGCTGGAATGGGCGTAGTTCGGAATGCGGCCACCGTGCGCTTTCAGGATCTATGTCTCGTTCTGGCGCAACGATACATGATCCTCTGCACCCTCTGAGAAGCGCCACACAGGGATAGCTCACCTCTTTGGCGCTCACTCGATCCAGAGGAAACTCAACAACATTCATTCAGGCATAGCCATTTCCTTGAGGTCAAACAAGAGAGATGCCCAAAATCGATCAGTGTGCATGGAGCCACTCACAGCACCTTTCCTTGCACCGGGCCGCAATGTTGCGTCCTGTCACCGTTTCCTGTGCCGCATTTGTTCCGCACCGATCTGAGTCACAATATTTCCCCCCGATAACCTTCCTCCACAAGTTCCTTCCGAACAGACAGAAAATACTGATTGTTCACACGCGTTCGCAGGCTCGTGTGTATCGCCTTCCCTTCCCTTCGACTGGCTTCCAATAGGATGCGATTTGCAATTGCAATGACCACTCCTACTCCATATGTGCGTGTTCAATTGTTCGACAGGTAGGTTCCAGCTCATCCCACATTAAATGCGTCCTGTGTGGCGCTGTGCCATAGGCTGGCCGTGCTTCATCGTGTGTGTACGAGTCCCGGAGATTTACCCCACACGCAGTCGGGACAAATATGTGTCTCCATTCGTGTTTATGAATATCAGTGTCGTCACGCGGACGCTGCCGTATGAAACCACATTGGTTGTGGCGTTGCTCTTGGGCCACTCGTGCGATCTAGCCTCTACGGAATCGTCCATGCTCCTGCGGCGTGGGCCGCAACGCTGATGATTCATCAGGCACTGAGGCCCGCTGAGATCTCGCGCCACAGCGATCAGCCGAGTGATTCCTTGGTGCATCC
This sequence comes from Pulveroboletus frians, assembly GCA_038089395.1. Taxonomy (NCBI): domain Eukaryota; kingdom Fungi; phylum Basidiomycota; class Agaricomycetes; order Boletales; family Boletaceae; genus Pulveroboletus; species Pulveroboletus frians. The sequence goes on from JBBPKT010000133.1 coordinate 33,086, forward strand.
AGTCCGGACGAGTCACAGATATGTCCATCAATGGCAGAGGTACGTATCCGATATCAGTGGCATTGTTCATTTAACCTAGTCAACCACACTGTCATTCTTAAGATGAAAGTGGCAATGACAGTGGAAACCCTTTAAACCTCTTAAAAGATTAACTACCGTGTACTGTGGCATAGCCGGTACTTTTGGTGGAGGAGAGCCGCGAGAGTAGGAGATATAACTTAACCCGAATGAAAAGCCCAAAATTAGCCCAACCTAGATATAGTATCCGCTATATATACACATCTTCCCCAGTTGATGAATGCGCCCAGCGCAGGTGTGGTGATGGGATGTGACAACGCGCTCATCTGCGCTCGCGTGACTAGCGATGGCGGTGTCTTCAGACCTCGCGGGGTAGAACGGGAGACCAAACTCACACTAGTTTGCTTTGCATGTTGTCTTCGCACCGTAATCTGGGAGTCCTCAGCAAGGGCTGGGCTGGGCGAGCGTCGCACGTCGTATGCCTGTGAGCAAGTGATCAGCGTACGATGCGCAACGAACACAAAGGTGAGACTTGCGTTGAGTACGGCTTGTACGGGCCCTTGCTGCCTTTGTTTTTGCATCGCGGATTCCATCTGAAAGGGATATCAGGACGCGAATGCACGTGTATGAAGGACACCTACTCTCGCTCTACTGTGGGCCGCTGCGTTATAGTGCATCATGTCGTGGGGCAAGGAAGACATGGTTGGAAGAGCGGCGAGTGAGTGAGTCATGGAAGGAAGCGCGACGAGGTTCGGTGGCGGGAAGGCGTTGGAAGAGCCAGAGGCAATCGACCTTTCGGATGGCGCCATGGAGGATGAGGAGAACGCTCGCTGGTACGGCATAGGGGATCGAGCCTTGTTTGAGGGAAGTGAGTCGCTTGGTGCTTGGCTTAAATCATGTCGACACAAGCGGCGCTAGTTGGCCAGAATCCGAGACGATGACGATTGGGCTGGGCGGATATTACCGAAGACGTGATGCTAGTGACAGGAAGATGAACGGGAATCTAGCATGATGACTCCCCGTGGTTTATCAGCGCAACCAATCAAGGGGTACGGGGAGAAGGCAGTGTCATCAGGCTTGCCTTGTTTCCCTATAGATGGCCTGACCCCGCCCTATTTTGGGATGCGAACACGTTTTTTGCAGCGCAGCACCCACATGTTTCGCAGTCAGCCCTCGAATGCGACATCCCACGAGGCGAGCGCCAGATCCTGTGCAGGGGTGATGCCCCACTCTTGGAGCTCCGTCCTTCATACATAATGACTGGAATAGCCTGGAATATCTACATACGCTCCTGCACGCAATCATCGCCAACAGATTAGGTCGGCTGCAGCGTGTGAAGTGGAGACAAACGTACGAGGGCGCAATACACACCTCGAACTGCACCTTTTCCGTGTGCTACGTAAAGGTGCAGCTGAAACGCACATCATAGCTATGATCTGGCTTTCCAAAGTGCGTTGAGCTGTGAATGCTGTCCACTTTCTAAGTGGCAGCTCCAGTCATTTCCGTCGATGCCCCAAAGTGTCCTAGTGGCTCCTGCCAAAAAGAGATGCGGTCGACCAAAGGAGAATAGATACGAGTATCTGTGGCGATTACACGCTGCAGTACTCCTGGTGTTGGAGGAGCCCACGAAGTGACGCCCACTTCCAATACCCGGAACTGGTGCAAGGCCATTAGTGCGCTGTGGAAACGATGTGACTGGGAGGTGCTCAGAAAACGGTGTTTGAGCGATTGAAGAAGGGAGAAGGCTTACGTTTCGGGGTAATGCCAGCGGAATCGTGCCAATATAACGGAGTTGGGGCACGCTTTTGCAATTGATCGGAATACATCGATTGAGACCTGCTGGTAAGTAGACTATATTCAGGGCCCGAAGGGAAGAAGCAAGACAAAAAAATTCTCGGAATGAAAGCCAAAACATCGACCTCGGAATGCTTGTGCAATACGACTTGGAGATGCTATGAGAGCTGACCCAACACGTATGATGTGTTTCACGGCTACTGGTCGGCCATCAAATATACGGAGATCAGGGAGACATCCTGCTTCCAAGCATAGGGTGGAAGTCATCAACCGGGTCATCTATGGTGTGTAGACTTTTGAGTTTGTTTTGGCTTTCCAGGAACTCGACCCGGTGCGTCCCAGCAAGAGAGAAGATGTGAGTAGTTACTAGTGCCACTCGAGCAGTTGCTAGGAAACGCGGGATGAAAGAGACACTGTAAGAAGCGCATTTCGGACAACGCACGCTGCCACGTCATCCGAGACCTCCCGTTGGGCTTGCCTGCTGTATGGAACCAAAACGAGCAGAGGTACTGTCCAAGGTGAGGTCGCGATAGATTGACAGGCGCGAAACGCAATCTGGGTGTTCCCTGACACGACCATTTCATACAACTGGCTTCTGCTTCGCGCTGGACACTACACGTGAGAGACACATCAGATCACCGCGGCACCCAGCGATGCGACAGTGAGGACGGTGAGATGGGAAGACGCACTCAAAGTGGATGGTCAGCTGGCCAAATAGCGCAAGTGGCGTTCGACCCTACTCATCAATTTTTCTCTCGTCACGACCTTCATCGCGCCCTCATCGCTTGCTACAAGCATGGCCGCCGTTTCTCGCACAGACTTGTTGGCTTGGATCAATGAGCTCCTGCAACTCAACTACACAAAGATCGAGCAATGCGGCACCGGTGCCGCCTACTGTCAAATCCTCGACTCCATCTATGGTGTGCTCGTTGCATCATCTCACATATCCTCACCGCATTCATCATCCATTCAATACCGCCTTTCAGCCGACGTTCCAATGACGCGGGTCAAGATGAACGCGAGACACGAGTATGAATTCGTTGCCAATTTCAAAGTCTTGCAGAATGTCTTCAAGGCCAAAAAGATCGACAAGGTGTGTACGTGTGCGTGTGCACACTCCATGACGTCCCACACAACCCGTTGACGGTCGTGTACAGCCTATACCCATCGAAAAGCTTGTGAAATGTAAAATGCAGTGCGTACACCTGACTGCTTGCACGATGGTCAGATCGTGACCCCGGATCTGTGGTAGAGACAACCTCGAGTTCTTGCAGTGGATGAAGCGTTTCTGGGATTCAAACTACGGTGGACAGGGTTATGACGCAGTAGCACGGAGAAGGGGCGCGCCCACAGACACACCAGCCACCATCGCTCCTCTCTCCGGCCCTCGAAGTACCAGCGGTCTCAGCGCGGCGGGCAGATCTGGCGGAAAGACACCCATCAGCGGTCATCGTGCGGGCTCAACGCAACCGAACGAGGCCATTCAGAACCTCCAGGGACAACTTCGCGAAATGTCAACCCATATGGAAGGTCTAGAGAAGGAGCGCGACTTTTACTTTGCAAAAGTACCACATCCCATCGCGTTCGCTTGTGTGCTCATCGCCCTCTTCTAGCTGCGCGATATCGAAATACTCGTACAACAGCAATTGGAAGCCCTGGAAGCAGCAGGAAATCAGGACGAGACGCTCAAGGAAATTCAGAAGATTCTGTATTCGACCGAGGTGGTCCGTTCCATATTCAGCTTGCTTTTCTTCACTGATTCTCTCTCAGGAGGGATTCGAGGTTCCAGAGAATGCCGTGCCTGCCGAGGAAGAAGAAACGTTCTAATTTTGTACTTTATGCCTTTGTGGGGGAAATACGCCGTTGTACACGACGCCGACCTTCGCTGTGCGCATCTTGGACACGCTCGTTGGTTTCGATTCATAGCCTATATTCTCGGTCACCTTTCCGCTCTCTCGACCACGGAAAGTCCTTGATACTGGGATCCATACTAGTTTAGTTCCCTCGCTTTCTTCGCTCACTAATAACCGTTCTATCTCCAATACACCCGTAGACCGCGCCCTGGCCTGCCACGTCAACCCAAGTGTTTGTTTATTTTGCGTGGTTTGAAATAAGGGCTACATTCATGCTGTACAAGTATAGGTACCGATGAGATCCACGAAAGGAAAGAAAGAACGAGAGAGCGAGCGATAAGCAAAGTGGAGCAGCG
>JBBPKT010000134.1:0-36972 GCA_038089395.1 Pulveroboletus frians
GGTCGGGGAAGGGAGCGAGAGCGAGAGCGGGCGATCGCGACGAGTGGCCATCGCCCGACGTTGTTGACTGCGAAGAACCGAGGCGCACTGCCGCTTCGGGTGCCGCACATTCCCACGACACCCCCAACGATGACGACGATCAGGCGCGCCCTCCTCGTCGCCGTCCTCGACGACAGCCCACACCATCTCGATCCCGCCATCGCCGCCGCCGTCGCCGCCACGTCAGACGCGCTCACCGTCGTCCTCATCTCCGACACCTTTGCCCCAACTTGGGATCGGGTGCAGACGCTCCTCGCACACGTCTACGTCCAGGCCGCCAGAGCCGCCCACCAGCAAGACAATCTTCTCCTCGATGTCTCCGTCCTGCTCTCCTTCGACGTTCTTCCTCCCGCGATCGACGTCTGCTTTCGTGTGAACGACAGTATGTGTTCTCCCGCCCTCCACTCACCTCATCCACACCCGCCCGCCTAGACATCTCCCTCCCCGACTCGCTCTCTTCCATCCCCCACATCTTCCTCCCCTCCCCGACTCGCCCAGCCCCTTCCACAGCTATCCCCCGTCCTTCCCTCTCTCCCCGCTATCCCGTCGTCGCCCTAGGCGGTACCTTTGACCATCTCCATGCCGGTCACAAAATCCTCCTCAGCATGGCCGCGTGGATCGCAAGCGACAAGGTCATCGTCGGCATAACAGGTACCCCGACCGCCGCCCCTCTCTCTTCGCACTCATCTCTCTCCAGCCGACGCACTGCTCAAGAACAAATCAAACCCACACCTCCTCGAACCATTCCACACCAGAGTAAACAAGACACGATCCTTCCTCACACTCTTTCGTCCCGACCTCGAGTATGACCTCGTAGACCTCCAGGACGTTTACGGCCCGACTGCTTCCGATCCCGATATCCAGGCCCTTGTCGTCAGCAAGGAAACTCTCTCTGGGGCAGCTGCAAGTACGTCCTCTCTCATCGCCTCTCTCACCATCTCACACCTCTCCATGCCCCAGTCGACAAGGAGCGTGCTCGCAAGGGTCTACCCGCCTTACAGACGCTTGTCATCGACGTCATCTCCTCAGACTCTTCGAAACTCGATGACGAGGATACCGAGATTCTCAAGCAAACAAAGATGAGTAGCACCTTCATCCGCGAGTGGATCGCTTCAAGGGCCATCTCAACAAGATAAGCCCCTCGTTCGTACACAATATATCATAGGTACATGTATGTCTAGTTGTGTGAATTCAGAGACGATGGGACCGAATTAGACGCAGCACAGAGGTACTAGTCCAGACGGCGCTCAATGTCTTCCATGTCCGAGTACACGGTATGTACATCCGGACAATAGCTTTGCTCTCCATCCTCCATGCGGTCAGCGCGATAAAGCAGCTTCTCCCACCCGTCACCCTCTTGCAGTTCGACCTCTCTCATCGGTTTGTTGTAGGCGCGCACGACACAGACCAAACTCCTCTCTTCTCCGACTACTCGTTCCCGCCGCACTTACGCCCGACACTCTCGCTCAAAGCAGTCCCAACGACTGTTTACAGACCAGCTGACCTCGAGGCACTTCAACGTGCTCGCTGGAGGTCCATCCACCATGCTCAGAGTGAGCGAGTAGACTGGGTTGAGATGCAGGTCCTTGGACCCGACACCACAGACAGGCATACGCTCGCACAGCTCGCACGGATGGCTGCCAATGCTTACCAGCTTCCCGCGAAAGATAACTGGTACGAACTCGATCCCGCATGGAGCCTCAACTCTGTAAGTAATCCCGGATGTACGGCCGTACATCCATCTGAGTTGCCCACAGAGCTTTCCCTTTGGCTGGGACGAGGACGGGTTTCGCGGCTTCGTATTTCGATCTCGCGATGACTCTACCGTCGTACTGTCAATTAAAGGCACAACACTACTAGGCCCCACATCCAAAAAGGATAGACTCAACGACAACTTATTGTTTTCCTGTTGTTGTGCCCGCGTCGATTTTTCCTGGGTCTTTTCGACAGTATGCAACTGCTATGATTGGTCTGGTCTCCGCAAGCGATGCGATGACCCATGTCTTTCTGCTGCACTCATCGAGGATAGTCTATTTTACTCTACCGGTGTCGTGAGTTCTGTCCAACTATTCTCGAAACGCGCTTTTGAATGTCTAGGGTGCAGCGGCTTGTCAACGATCTACGGGCCCTCTTCCCGCACGCTGACATCTGGCTGGTGGGGCACAGCCTCGGAGGAAGTCTTGCCTCCCTCTTGGGTTCCACGTTCGGGTTGCCCGCGGTTGCATTCGAAGCACCCGGTGAACGAATGGCGGCACACAGGCTTCATCTCCCTTTGCCTCCTTTTCTATCCGGAGTTGGCTTGCCAGCTGTACCCGCCACCCACGTATACCATAATGCAGATCCCATACCACAGGGTACTTGTACAGGTATTGCTTCGCTCTGCGCTCAGGCGGGCTATGCACTCGAGACGCGGTGCCATCTTGGCCGAACGATCGTGTACGATACAGTAGGAAGACTCGGATGGCATGCAGATGTGCAAAAACACCCGATCAAAGAGTTGGTCTTGAATGTACTAGATCTGGAAGGTCCTTGGCCGGACGGAGAGGACGGAGGCTTGCGTGAGGTCCCAACACCTCGTGAAGAAGCTGATTGCGTTGTAAGAATTTCATCTAACCTGTCCTGCATTCGCTGATGGCAAGGTTCTTAGGACTGTTTCAAATGGGAGTTTGGGCATTTCAAGCACAAGCCATAAACATCGGATGTTTCTGCATCTCTTGCTGGTTGGGCTTATCGAATGGCTATCACCGATTGACCTTGCCATCCCTTGGCAGATTGGGAGCGGTGCCAACACCACACTCAATGGAGGGTGCTCATTCTATTCGACATCTCTTACGGTCGCAGTAGTGCGATGTTCGCTTCCCTAACATGTATTTATTTGTACACCATCTACGTGGAACGTCAATCATATTTACGCGTGATGTTCTTGGCCGCCAATGACGGTGCCTTGAACAATCACCTTCCTGATGTTCAGATTGTTCCCGCAAAACAGGAATCGTTCCAGCCGCTGCCTCAGGTCCGATTCGGTGCTAAGATCTTGATCAAGATCGTGACCCCACATAGCAGGGTTTCCTGGTTCGTTCCGAACGCTTACAAGCAAGGCGTCAAACGCCTTCCCTGCCTCGAACGACCCGACACGATCTTGTAGACAACAGACTTCCGCCCCTCCTTTGGTCGCGAGGTAGAGGAGGGTTGCAACACCAAGCTTTTTGTTGGTGAATTTCCTCTCATTGTGTGACGTATCATAATGATTGTGGTACTCGGGGTGCCGTTCTGCCTTGTCCGCCGAGTCTAAAGAAGTATGGGAGTGCCCGTGAACTAGCTTGCGGTGTGCATGGTCATGGTCATGGCCATGGCTGCACTTGTTCGACTCATATTGCATGGCGAGGATCTTTGAAGTAATGCTGGCCATCTGGATGGCGTGCAAAATCGATGGGTTGTAGCCGCCGCTGAGATCAGAACCGAGACCGACCTAACATCCGAAGCGATGAGGGATACGAAGACAAAGAGTAAACTGGCCGAACCTTGACACCGTGGTCCAAGAGCATACCCACTCTCGCCATCCCACTATTCAAATAAAAGTTACTTGTTGGACAGTGAGAAAGACCAGCGCCCTTCTCGGCGATGAGGACCATCTCTTGCTCTGTCAACCAGACACCATGGGCAAGAACGGTGTTGTGACGAAGAAGTTTGAACTTGTCATATATGCTGGCGTACGAACTAGCCTGGAAGTACTTTAATGTATCTTCGACTTCCTTCTGGTTTTCAGAGATGTGGGTTTGAATAGCGACATCAGGCATCATCCTGGCAAGTTCACCGAGTCCGGAGAGCAGCTCTGGTGTACAGGACATCGCAAAGCGAGGGGTGATGATGGGATGAACGAGTGGTTCTTGTGCTGGTGAGAGGGGAAGTGCCTGTATATACCGAATGAGATCGGCAGTTGCAGTGATAGACTCTTGAGCAGATTTCTCGACGTAGTAATCCGGACAGTGCCAATCCATGTTGCATTTCTGTGGGATGGGTCAGGGGATGAGACAGCTAGCTATCAAACGGATAATAAACCCACACCAACAAAGGCTCGTTGGCCTAAGATATGCCGTCAGCAGAGTAAGAGGGGAGGAGGGTGAGATGACCTTTCTTGTGGACAATGTCCGCTAGACGCATGGTTGAGTCACGATGCAAGCTACCATAGTAGCAACACGTTGTCGTCTAAGGGTTGTTAGGCTGTATGAATGTAGCGACCGTAGGGTTGCTTACGCCGGACGCGATAACACGCTGGACGGCGTCAGTATACGTGCGCTCAGCATAGTCCAAGTCTTCGAATTTGGATTCAGAGGGAAAGGTATATGTGTTGAGCCAATCGAGGAGCTCGAGATCACCTCCGCTGATAAGGATAGGTGAGCGGTCTCAAAACGGAGACGGAGGATGCGTACATGCCGAGGTTTGGAAACTGGCAGGCATGCTAGCGAGTCGGTGAGCAGGGGTGAGGAACGAATGGGGGACTGCGTACGGTGTGGGTATCGATGAGGCCGGGCATGATGAATTCGTCCTTCTTCAAGTCTACGAGGGTATACGTTTCCAAGCCACGACGGGCGATGGTATCGGCGAGGTTGGCGGCGTCGACGTCGTCGTCGATCCAGAGAATGTTGCCATCATGAGCAACGGCGATCAAGCACCTTGGCAAGGCGGCGTAGGCAGTGAGCTCGAGCGGGTTGATGACCGGCCCATAGAAGACGGTGGTCATCCTCTCCTGGTGTCTGTCAGCCCAGAGATTATAAAACCCTCTCGTGCTGTTTCCCACCCTCGTCCCTTCATGCCCTCCCTCCGCCGCTCCTTCTCCTCCCCCTCTGTCCGCTCGTCGCCCTACCCACCGTCCCTCTCCGCTAACCCTGCCGGTGTTCGTGCCCGCGCAGCCCACATCCATCCCCGTCGCTCCTCCGGCTCTGCCACAGCCGACCGTCGCGTTCTCGCGGACATCGAGTGGTGGCGAGTGTACGACGGCCAGTGCGACCTTGACCTACAAGACCAGGATGGTCAGCCAATCGACGGGAACGCCCCTCCGGGTGGCACACTAACGCTCTCCGCCGGCGGAGGTTCCCTCGAGTCACCCCAGACACCTTTTGCCTTGCACAGCCTCGCATTGGATTCGATGCAGGTGCAACCTTTCCGGCTCGTGCTCGTGATCCTACGCTGACCCTCATTTCAGAGCGTCCCTAACGCGCTCGCTGCCCTGTCCGGCAGTCGCCATGATCGAGACTCGTCGGTAGACTCCACACCAGAGCTACCCACCGCGCCACTCGAGACCATACAGCTGGGTCTAGCCAGTCCGTCGTGTCCCTTTGGCGATCACCTCCCTTTCTTGCCTTCGCTGGTGCAAGTAGGAGGTCGGCAGGTCCATCCCCTGTTTGGTTCACGCTCAATCTCGGCGCCTGGCCCGTCTCACCAAGTATCCCTCGAGCCTGATTTTGCGGATATGGGTGGTGACACCTTTTCCCTCCACCAAAACTTCTTTCAATAACTCTCTCAGCTCCCCTGACGATCCGTCACCACGACACCACGTCCTTCCATGTCTCTCGGTCTCAGATCCTGCCTCTCATGCAACTCCATCCTCTTCTTCATCTTAAATGCATTTTAACCCATCTCTTGCATATCATTCATCCTAGCATTCTCACTTCTTCATGAACGTGAAGATTCCCCATGGATCTGGCGCAAAGATGGGCGACCCTGGGGAAGTACTCTTACTTTTGACCGTGTTTACCTTGATGATTCACGCTCGAGCGATGCCTTTGATGCCCTGCATATACCTTGCCTCTCTTGAATACCGTGTCTTTGCTCCGTGTTGTTAAAGCCGCAAAATCGGCCATCTCTCTTGTTCCCTCCCACCAGTACTGTGACGATTAGATTATGGCACGTCCTCTGTTTTCTTGCTCTCGAATCTGCTTCATCCTCAGCCTGGGTACATTTTTGCCACGATCCTACTCCCGAAAATTACATACAGCAAGCGCTATGCAGTGCTGCGCTGATGATACTGCTGAATGTGACAACACCAATCTTGTCGAGACCGACCGTCCCTGCAGCAAACCGCTCGAGCCCATGGTGCAGTGTCTCAGAGCGCTGACCCAAAGAAGAGTATCGCATCTGGGCATGCAGCAGAGATTGAATCCAGGCAGGGTTGCCACCGGTGGCCGAGTAGTCCGTACACTGGAACACTGCAAGTGTTTCGATGAAGCGACGGAGATGGCACGCCTATCTCTTCATCCCTGCGAAAATCGGAGGGCCTGCCACTTTGCTCCATCGCGAGAGCGCAATAGGACCATATCGAAGTTGGACAGCCGGCACCGGGTGCTGTCCGACGCGGCCATTGGGCACCGGCTGACCCGCCATGCTTTGCTGCGACTGACCAAGACGCAATTTCCACGCGCTGCGAACGACTGGACCACGAGCAAGCAACTATAAACACGTCAGAGGGAATAGATCAACAAGGAGGCACCCGACCATTGACTTCTCTACACCATCAGCAATACTTTGAATGATATTGTCCACAACCGTACGGAAATTTCCATGAGGTTTGTCGTCCCGAAATCGTATCATTCGCCACCGATTATGTTCAGGATCCCAATGTACTTCTACGATTCGATCATCAATTTGTTCACCAGAAAGTTTCATCCTGCAACACGATCAAGTACAAGAATCGACAGTGAAAGGTAGAAACACACATTTCCCATTCATCGTCCTCCACGCACAGCTCATCAAAAGGCTCGTATTTTGGCTGTCCTCTTTCGTCCCCACAGTACACGTGGAGGCCAAAGAGGGGCTTTGCATGAAACTCGGGTTGGGATGGATTAAGCTTTGACGGTGGGAAACGTAGAACGAGCTTGAAGTCGATAGTATTCTCCGAAGGAGGCTTCCACTTCAATCTGCAAGAGGGGTGTTTTAGACACCAAAAGCTTCACAATGCCTCGCCCGCATACGTACATGTTCGGATCTGTACCTGGAACGTACGGTGTCTCCCGACAGGTATATATAAGGCCATCGTTGCCGTGTTGTAGTTTGGGTATTACCAACCGGAACACGTCCTCGATACCATAGGAGAAGCTTATATCCTTGACCTGAATGCTGTATATACGTGAAGAACTGAGCTGCATAACGCTGTGGTCACTTACTCGAATGGAGTGCTCTCGGCCATTTGCGGAAACTGCTCCCTAACTTTGCACCACGGTTTATAGAAACGCTCTTTCAAGCGCTACCCAGACAAGATAATCAGCAAGGATGCTCGGATACACAATACCAGCATACCCCATATCGTTTGTCGAGTGATCGCGACATGACATTCTCATTGTCGAACACGAGACAGTCGAATGCCAAGTAACGAAGCGTTTCCTGCAAGAGACAAACACAACGTTACATTGGGCCGTACGTCGAAAAATGTAGTACCTACCCTCCTGCTCGTAGGCTCTACATCCACTACGAGTTCACCGTCCAATATAGTATCCATGAGTGAATCTCTGGGTCTGTCCGGATGAGGAAACCAAAACCCAGAAACTTCGTGGTATGTGTTGTGTCGGTCAATCTGCGTGGCGTCGATGCCCAAGTTAGGACAAACGTGGTAGAACGACCGACCAGGTATACGACTTGACTTCCACTACTTGGGTCAGTTTGCAGAAAGAATAAGACGCGAACGCCGTCCGACTTTTCGCACACCCAGTAGCTGCACGAATGAATTAGCTATGTGATGCATAACAGGTTGAATACTTGAAGTACTCTCTACGTTCCAGCTCCGCGAGGTGGTTCAGCGAAAAGCTGACAGGCTGACTTCCTGGGAATCTAAAGGGACAAAGTTGTCTGGGGGACCCCAGAGGCTGGTACAAGGACCTAGGAACGCACCGATCGTGATTAAGCTGGCAAAGCCTTGCTACATGGCCTTTAAGCCATGACTCTTGACCTGAACTGCGTGGGACACAGAAACCAGGGATATCGGGAATTCGAGACATGGAAGCGATGTAGATGTACAGACTTTCAAGAAACGACGCGCCGGTTGAGGAGAAAGAACGACTGGGAGGACATACAACTTGGGATTTGAACAGCGCGCGGCTCTTTGTCTTGGCTCAGGCTCGTCTTACGATTCCTTATGTAATCCGAGTCACTTAATATCTCCAGTTACTCAGGCCATGAACACAACACAGCGATGAACTTGAAAACATGCGAGATGAAGGACTAGAGTGAATTGAAATACGTTAGGTTGTACAACTTTTCATACTGCTTATCGATCCTCAGCCCATTCCTTGAACGGGTCATCAACAACAATGCTCTAGTCGGGGAAGGTCGTGACTCACATTCTCCTTCTTGATTTGCGCCTAGTAAAGGTGTAATTAGCGTGTGCATGAATTTTGAATCATTGTCGGAGATGTACCTCTTCTTCGGGAGTGAAATCATTCACAATGTTGAAAAGCTTTCGGATTTCCTCCGGAGTCTTGCCCTTGATCATATTTGCGACAGTTTTGCACCCGACATCCCTCAGGGTGGTTTAGCATGTTGAGATAAACACAGAGACAGGACACTCACAGGAGGGACTTGATGTCGAGGTAGTTTGCAGCGAGAATGATCTCGAAAAGCATCTCTTGATCAACGGTGATGAACTTTTGGTCCCATTCGCTGATGTCGGTCGTGCGCTTGCGTGTCTCATCTTGGGTTTGGTCAGAGTCTGCACTGGGAAGCGGCTCTCCGCGATGGTGTTCGCAGTACTCGAGGACCTGGCCATGTCGATAATCAGTCGAAGCCGAGTGGGGGTACACACAAACGACAGGTTGATGATCGCAATGCTCACCTTCTTGAGCACGCTGGAAGACACGTTGGGCAACGGGATGGGCTGGTCACTCTCGCCAACGTCTATCACCATGGGAAGCGGCTGGAAAGATGTGCGATGTGCAGGGGATAAAAAGGAGACTTTACCTTCGAGCATGTTTTTGATGAGAACGCTCCGCTCGACAACTTCCTTGTCGGCTTGGAACTGTTCGTTGTCAGATGTGACGAGGAGGACCATCCTGCGATTTGGGGGCTGCGCTAAAAGATGGTAAGTGACAAGACACGGCTCTGCACCTCCTTTATGGTCACGTTGTGGCTGAATACGAACATGCTCCCTTTTGCGCTCATTCCCCGGCTCACCCGCAGTCCGTTCTCTCTTCTCGGTCGGTCTTCTCTGTTCTACCGGTACCATCATCCTCACATTGCCTAGGATCTGTCCGCACTGCAACAAAACGCGCCGGAGGTACCGTGCGCAACCACGGCGGCTCTCCTGGAAAACGTCTTGGTTTGAAGAAGTTCTCAGGTAGTGCCGTTCCTCAAGTAGGTGTCTTTCATGCTGACCGGGCCAAGATCAATATGTCGTGCCCGGCAACATCATCGTTCGTCAACGGGGGACACAATTCCACCCCGGGCAACACGTATGTCATCCATTTCCCGTCTCGATGTGCGACATACTCCTTCCCCGCAGGTCGCAATAGGCCGTGACCACACTATATATGCCACCGTCCCAGGCTATGTTCGTTTTTACAAGCAAAAGTGGATGCGAACCGAACGTAAGTTTGTTGGCGTCGTCCTCAATCGTGGAGAAAAACTGCCTCGAGACGAGGCGGGCCTCGGGCGTAGTCGATACTGTGAGCTCGTGAATCTGGAGGCTGCGCTACCCTCCTCCCTGGCTTCGTGATACTTGACTAGCGCTGCCCTTGTTGTCCGCATCGTCCGCCTAGTCCTACCCTTGGCCACACCACCACCGTTGGATACTATTGTTGTAGTCACGGACACACGCTATATTTACCATTGCTTCTCTTGAGTACTGTTCTTGGTCTTCCCTCCTTGTCGACCACGATGTCTTACCAGCTTAGTATCACTGCTCTGAAGCCGCAAGGTATGTGGAATCCTTGCCAGACACGTTTCGTTGGTGAGAAATGGGGTACATACTAGAGATCCCCTCGGAAGACATAATCATTGCCCTCGCAAAAGAGCTCCTCGATTCTACAGCGGGATGGAAGAAAGGGAGAACCTTTGCAAAGGGCAGGGTCCTCACTTTATCCCGGCAAAAGGGACCTGGCGACGGGGCTCCATGGCATTGTCGGGTCAGTGAACACACGAAGGAGGATGCGACTTTCGACGAATTCTGGGCCAAGCTGGGGGTGAACAAAGCAGAAAATGAGAAAGAGTGGGATATTCTCTCATGTCCTGCCTCCATCTGTATCGCTCACTGCTGCCAGGTTCATTGGGGCCATTAAGAAAGTTGCCCAAGTGAAACGTATATCCGAGACGCAATCAATCTGGACACTCTACTATACGTTCCCACCTCCTGTCTCCCCGCGTGTCTTTACTGTACTTCAGACCGTTCATTTGATCGAGTCTTCTCCAAAGTTAGGGTAAGTCATCTTCCGCTAGGGTCTTCCGTTCTCTCCTCACGACGAGGACATAGAATAACAGTTTCTATCCCTATTGACCTGTCTGCAGACGAGGGACTTGCGAAGATAGAAGAGAAAGGCACAAAGGGGAGGTATGTTGCCGTGGAGCGCCTTCTTGAACTAGATGATGGAAGAGTGGAGTGGCGAATGGCCACCTCCAGCACTCCCGGCGGTATCATCCCCACTTTCGTCTCCGAGGGTAGCATGCCTGGCCAGATAGCAGCAGTATGCATATCCTTCGGTAACTATTGCTACGTGGTTCACTCTATTAATAGGATGTCCTGCATTTTCTCAAATGGTTCCACACCGTACGCGAGAAGGCGAATGATTGACACACTAGCCATGTTGCCATATGAATACTGTCCAACCAATTGTACTTTCGTCGTGAACCTGTCGTGTGCTCATGGCGCCTCTTACGCGAGCTCGAGATATCTCTCCACTAGAGGGCAATCAGAGGTATGCTTGTTACGCAATGGATTCCCCTCACCTTCCCAGTTGGTCACCGCTTGGTTCCACAGACGTACCTCGTGTTCTCTCGTTCCACCATAGTGTTCGACAAATTCGTCGCCAAAAATTTCGCGAGCAATGCTGCCAGGATCCATCATCCTCGCAGTCGCTGCTTCAAGCGAACATGGGAGCATGATGATCTGCTCGGATCATGCTCAAGATTGATGAGGCATTAAATCAATAACCGCCGAGCACTTACACCATTCTGTGAGGATTCGCCCTGGAGCACGCTCACTGGTGGTGTTTTCAGTTTCATTTTTCTTTCGATGCCTCTCAAGCCCAATTTGAAGATGGCGCTGAGGGTGAAGTATGGGTTCATGTCTGCTCCTGGTACCCGAACTTCGAATCTCGTTGCTGCTGGTGGGACTGAAGGGGGGGATATGATGCGAACCGAGCATCCTCGGGAATCATAGCCGTATGTTACAGCGTTCGGGGCCCAGAATGCCTCTCCCCCGACCAGGCGCTTGTACCCATTGATGGTAGGAACCAACTGTATTGCTTATCAGGCACTGCCCCGATTAATGATGGTACATCTACTTACCATTGGCATCACTGAGAATGAAATATCAACCATTTTGATCAACTTCGATAACAAAATTCACACTGACCATCTGGCAGTCCATCTAGTAATCCCGCCAGGAATTGCTCTGCGAGCAGCGAGATGAATTTAGTGTCTTCAAAAGCAGCATCTGGGCGCCCGATGAGGTGCTGAGAGCTCGAACATGCAAACACATTTGAGCCGGTTGGACCTTGGAGAGAAACATGGGTATGACTTTGAGATAATGAGCTTATCCGTCGGTGGTGTGTATTCTAGTCGATGGCTTACCCGCTACATCCAGGCAGCTGGGACATGTCATGACCAAGATCTTGTGCGACTAATGGAAAACTACTTACATTCCCCCAAGGCTTCGCCATAAAGCTCGGGATGACCCCATGTTTCATCCCGATGCTCTTTGCCAAGAATTTGAACAGTATAGCGTTGTCGGCTATCCGTAATGCTGATTTATAGGCTAATGCAGTCTCCAACACTCCCGGGCCCGTTTCTGTGTCTGCAATGGGTGAACATTTAACATAGTTGTCAAAGCGTGCCACCACATACGATGACCTTCTACTTCGATCCGGAATTTGATGCTCTCGTCAAACAATTCGTTGAAGAACGCCTGATTTAGCTGGGTGCGGAGAAGGGAGTATCCATGCACTGTTGATCGTCATTCTATTGGGCTAAGTCGGGATTAAGTGAAACCAACTGACTCCCGGGAGTGAGTGGCTGGAGCCCAGAGAACCTTTTCTGAGCGACAGACTTGGCTGTCTCTGCAATCGCATGTCAGCATGGAGTGCGCTTATCTTATAATGTTTACCTTTGAAGTTGAAATACTGGCCTACATGAGTACAGCACCTGCGAGCTTATGGAGAAGCTCACCTCGTACTCCACGCCTGCGACGCAGTTGAGACCCATTTCAACACCACGCTCACATGTTGAACGGAGGACACCGCGCGGATCAACGCACAGGGGTTTTAATGATACCGGGTCGAAAAAGGAGACGAGAAAGAAGGGTACATTGTTTTCCCATGGGATCCTACGATAAGTTGAGAGGTCCACCTGAGCCAAAATATCCTGATAGCCATTCTCTCTGTTGGAGATTGCAAGTTCACGCGTGTAAACCGCATCATGTATGTCCCAGCCGCTACGAGTTAAATAGAGGTTGTCAAAGGAAGCCCTTGAAACGAAAACACTTGACTAACAAGATGACGCTGCAAAATCCAAAACCACCTGAGGATACAGCACCAAGGAACTTGGTCTTCGACTGCGAAACATGAGTCAATGGCAACAATGATCTGATCCGTACTCACCATGTACTTTCCCCGAAGAACCCCATCAACTAAGAAAATGAGTTCAGGATCTCAACATGCCACGGAATCAGCTGCCACTGAGGCGAATCACCATCTATGCCTATCCGGCAAGGTTAAACCAAGCGCAGATCGAATCAAAGGCTACAACAGACCGGCCACCTTTATCTTGGTATCATTCTGTAAAACCTGTTCAAGATCCTCAAACGACTTGGGTACAGGATCTGCATTCAGGATATCAGCTTCAGCCATGATGGTATATACGAGACTGGTGTTCGGGTTACTGTGAGCTGTATGACTCGGGAAGGGGAAGCTGATAAAGCACCAGCGTCAGATCGAACATTTACGGAATAGATGGAGTACCGTCACCGTGCTACTTTGTCAATCCCTGCTCAAGTCTCTTGTCTATCTTCCATTGAACCTCGACAATTCCTCGTAGGATCAGGTACGACCAGATCTGACTCTGCCCGCGACGTCTTCTGGGTTAATGCTTGGATACGTAGACGATGGTTCTGTCCGCCTCTATAGTCTGGACAATCTCCAAGTTCTCAAAGCCATACGAGGCCTAGCACCGATCTCTTCCGTTGCATTCCACTCTCAGCCTACCGCTGCTCACCTTTGGGTAGCGTCAGGCCGACAGGTGAGGCCATTAAGCGCTATTGTGTTCCTACTCTCGGAATGCTCATGCTGCGTCACTCAAGGCGCTTCAATTTTCTTTGGGGACGGAAAAGCTTATCTTGACGTCTTCGGACGCCGTGCAGACGCTAGTCCTAGGTACCAGCGAGGAGGATAATTTAGGGGAGGTGAGGTCTAACACCCGGAAGACCGAGCCAACTGTATTATTGATCGTGTTGGCCAGCTCTCTATAAATGTGAAAGGGACCAAGATGGCGTTTTGTACAGACTCCGGTTCGGTAGGGGTTGTAGATTTACAAACTAACGAAATTACGCGGACGAAGGAACATCATGACAATGTGAGTATATCGCTTGTTTAGTGTAGATTCCTCTTTCTTATTTCTAGGTATGTGATTCAGTCCGATTTATACCGGGTCGTCCAGGTGAACTTGTCAGTGGGGGGTATGATAATGCCTTGCTACATTTTGACTCCACTCGAGGAAACGTACTTTCCCGGGATGACTTGAGTTAATTCTCTTTCACCGCGTCCGGTGAGTTATGAGTACTGATTTCTGGCACTTAGCAGCTCCCCCATCTTCCGGAGTTTCTTTGTCTCCGCCATTCATACTTTCCTTATCGATCTCACCCACTGGCATAATAGCTGCGGGCACTGCTGATGGGCGCTTGTATATTGGCGTTGGTGGTGAAAAGCTATCAGAAGCCTCAGGCAACCGACAAGGGCGAAAGCGTAAATGGAGAGGGTTAAGGATGGACAGCAGAATCATTGCAGGTGTCGCAGAAGGCCCTATTGTTGCCCTGTACGTCCATTTCCCTGATTTGCTGGGAGATATTTATCCTGTTTGGGTAGAGCTTTCACCGAGCCGCGCGAGTTGCTGATTTGCACACTCCTCGGCAAGGTCACTCAATACCAAATTCGTGGGTCAGCTACAGATAGTACACTGAGGTTGGAACCCCAGTGGGTAGGCGAAAGCAGGGATAACTTCAAGGTGAATTCGATCGCCATTTCAGGGGGATCCGTGATGATAGGAGGATTCCGGAAAGGTGGAACTGGTGTCATTGAAGTATGGTCTACTTGTTGAGAGTGGTGTGCTGTAACCGAAGCGTCGGGCTGAACAAATGATCTTTAGAGGAACAAAATCATTCCTCCTTTCCCCCCTCGAGTTCTGCGATCCGTCGAAGGTATGAATCCCTCTCCATCTTAAGCCTCTCCAAATACTTTTCGTCCGAAATGCGTTGGCCGAATATCGAAAGCACACGATCCACCGGCGAGCCAGAGGTAGGCGATCCGGCTGGAATGGATTTCACCGCCACAGGTATGGAAAAGTCTACAGATGAACCTTGACTAGCGTCGATGGAACGTGTCGCGTGTTCGGTCGAAGGGGATGAATTTGCGGAAATATAGCGGATTCGGGCAATGTTGAACTCGTTGAAACACCACTGAAGAAGTGTACAGATCAGTGCACCCGTTGTGACGCCAGGTGCCAGACCACGTCTGCCCCCTAAAACACGCGATGAGAAAATGAATCAACGCTTGGGATGACCTGGCATACGTTTCCACGCGTGGAGAATGCCGCCCGCAAGACCGCCGCTTATTCCAGAGTCAGACAGACGGGATGTACGGATATCGGCCCAAGACAGAGAAGCCGTCTCTGACGTCGGGCTGCTAACGGCTTGAAATAATTTTTGCCTACGCAGCTCGTATTGCCTTCCAGGAAGCGCAAATACCAGAATAGGGCTAACCATGTATTCCCGTATGCCTGCCAAAGAAAAAAGTCAGTTAACCAGCGTAGTCTCCGGTTTGAAACGCAACTAAAGAACGTTGCACCGACAATCGCACTATTCACAGTAGAATAAAGGAGAAACTTGGCTGGTGCACCGTGCTTAATGCCACCATAAAGGCCAGCGGCCACTCCACAAAGAGACGCTGGAGAATAGGAGGTTAAGGTGGATACTTGGTGGTTGTGAGCTAGCACAAGGGACGAACTCGCATGTTATGGCGACGCCTTTGAGGACTGTCTGTGGTGCTGATGGGTCCATGTTGGGCGTTATACGAGAATGGCTACACTTCAGGCGTGGCTACTAACGCCCCTGGGGAGCGCGCGGCACGTGACAAACACATATCTGCAACAATTAACCAACACCTTTTTGCATATCATCATGACCAGGGAGTTACAATCGAAAGATCTCCAAGAATGCATGTATGAACCTATTGCGCCAATTGTACTCAATAACCACGAATGCTGACATACAAGCCGGATAGAAACCTCATACGAGAAATGACAAAGATTATTGACCCAGCAGACGACTACCTCACTATCACTGCTGCCGAAGAGCAAATGAAAGTCAACTATGCCAAATCAAAAAAAGGGAATGATGAAGCATATGCCAATCTCAAATGTATGTGCTGCCTTACTACACAGCTGTGTCCGTGAAACCATTACTTGACAGCCCTCTCTCGTCTGCTGGACGCGGCACGGAAATCATCAATGCGACCGCCTAATGTCCCAACGGTGGAACAACATGCTGCGCGACTAAACGAATTTGACGCATCGCGCATATCTCTTGCGAAGGCGATTCGTGATGCAGAGAATTCACTGGCAAGCAAGGAAGCAGAACTCGCTACACTCAAGGAGACTGCGCGAAGGCTAGAGGAGTCTGATCCATCGCAGGACCATCAGCGCGAGTTAGATGGCTTAGCGTGAGTTCATCCTGGGACTGACTGATGACAACCCGCCAATGCACTTAGCTTAGATTGCGTCTAAAGATATATAAAGGGATCGGATTCGAGCCTGTTTTAGACCAAGACGAGCAAGTAACGAAGATGCTCATCCGTAAGTGACCAATCTTGTGGAATTCTCTGCTGATTTGAAAGGCATGTCAGGCGGGGAGTCTGGTGATGTCCATTGTGTGGCGCTTGATGCAGACAGCTTCAAAACAGCATCGCTTGCTTGGGGACTGACAATATCATGACATTAATAGTGTCCTGGATAGCTGCCCGGTTGTTTAGTTGCCCTCCATTTCAGTGCTTGTTGTTTGTTACTTGTCTTAGCTGTCTTATTATACAAGGGAATCAAATCTAAATATAACAATGTATAAAATCAATGTGTGTCTAAAGTTCAAACGTTCAAGGCTGGTGCAGAGTCTACAAAAACGGCTCAGGGGTCGATAGCATCAAAAGGCAGCACAAAACCTACCTGCGTTGTCGGCTTAACAACCCATATCTTCTTGTCTTTCGACTTTTCACCTATCTCCCGCACTTTAGCTTCAATTGCGTTCTTTTTGACCTTGTGGATACGAAGATCTTGGTAGATACTCTCGACAAGAAAATTAAGACTTGGGGTGGCGAGGTCGGTTATCTTTGCGAACAGTGTGGCCATATGAGCCTCGGGAAAAATTGTTTTTGGCACGGAGCTCGTGTATTTCGAAGCCAATGGAACTGCTGTACCAGCCAGAGGTTGGGCCACGCTAGGCAAGGAGGGCACAGCAAAGGGCGGACCAGTTTGGGAATCCCGTCCTTCATCAGAAGCAACGGATACGAAAGTGAATGGGTCAACAGGGCATGGAGTCTCTGGGAAACAGGTCTATTAATTCGGTGGCAGACACAAAAAAAGTACCCTCACCGTTCAGAAGTTGTAGGCGATACACATTAAAAGGTTCATGTTCACAGCGGCTGATGTACGACTCCCAAAATGGACCTTTCACGTAGGGTACGAGTGGCACTATCACCTTTCGCTTCTTGTCTGATTGCTTTTCAAAGTTTCCGGCTTTCCGTTTCGGTGGAGGCGACGAAGGATCCAAAGGTGGGGGTGAAAAGTCATCTGAGCCGAGAGGTGTCTGAGTTTCGTCGTCGTCAACTAGCCAGCTGTCCATATCTGAGTCCAAGTCTTCAGGGTCTGGTTCATCGTCTTCTCCATCATCCCCCACGTCATCTGCATCACCCGGACCTTCGTCCTCCCAGTCTTCCCCGCTATCGTACCCATAGTCATGGGCAAGCACATCACGTTCCAGTGGTGTGCGTGGGCCCACTATGCGAGAATAACGGGTCCATGTACCATAATATCCCGGGCGCGAGTCTCCGTGAAATATGAGCACTTTAGCCGGGAAAACTTGACGGTCTCGTAGGATAGAAAGTAAGTGACGGACTTGTGTGGGGTCACCTGCAATCTCAGCGTCGTTAAGTTGCGCTAATGTATCGCGGACACTGCGAGGCTTATACGTCTTAAGTAAGGACGTCTTGCGCGTTCTTAGACAAAAGCTACTGCTCTGGCGAAGCTCCCCAATGTGCTCTCGCGAACTCGGGAGCGAACCACCGGGGGCAATCGAAGTCGGTATGTCATCAGATAATATCCCAGGGCCCAGGACTGCTTGCGGTATTATATCGTCATCGATGATAATGGCGTCTGCATGAGTTACGCCGGCCATCCCATTGGGAGATCGTCCCTTGCCTTCCAAGAACCAGTTATTTGGTGCGATTTGTGCGTCCTTCTTCAACACGAATGGCTTGAACGTCCTTTGAAATTCGCTGTCCATCAAGGAGTCAGCAGGGGCCTTCGAGTCCTTGGTGGGTGAATTCCGAACAAAAGGTTTGGCCTTTCCAAAGAAATTGGCCATAATGGAACGGGATTTGTCCTGAGCTTCCTTCTGTTTCTTTTCTTTCTCTGCTTTTGCGGCTCGCTTCTCCTCCTTATCTTTGATCTGCAACAAGAACTGAACACCGAACAACCAACGAGAAGTGGCGGTGTATTACCTTGGCGGCTTTCTCTGGATCGGGGGCCTTCTTCATACGTCCTTTGGGCACAAGGTTTTCAGAGAGCTATGGCAATGTTACGCTTGAGCACTGGGGAGCGAATGTTCAAGTAACTCACTACTTCGCCATCGCCAACGCTAATGGGCACATCTTTTGGCGTATGATCTTGACAGAAATTTTCGCTGACGCTCGCAGAAACAGTACCGGTTTCGGATTTGTTAGTATCCTTCGCAGGGAGTTTAGTGACACCCTTTGGATCGAGGATAGCCTCTTTTTCGACTTGGGAAAGACTTTCAAAGGCTGCACGCAAATCTGTACTTGCCTGTTTATTGTTAGAAAGTTCGCTTGCGGCACAGCACGAAACCATCGCATACCTGGATACGCTCGGTCAATCTTGCATCTGCATTGTCTCTGGCAGATTTTGGTAACCAATCTCTGTAAACGTCCTGTACCTCCCACCTCCAAGCACAAACTGCAGCAGGAAGTTTCTGGCCCAAAGGACCATCGAGGCCGTAGTTAACTCTGGTCATCACCGCCTTAATTGCATGTTCTACTACTAGAAGGGGAATATTGGATTCAAGGCTGAAACGGTGAGCATCCTCGGCTTCGCCCGGGCCCGGGAGTAAAATCGAACGGATCTGTTTGGCCAGAGGAACAACACCCTTGTCACTTGGTTGGGTTGGCAGCGTCCACCAAAGCATTGGATCAACAGCGTACCTCTCCTGAGCAAGTTTGACAATGAGGGGTTTGTGTTCCTCTGGTATGCTGATGAGAGGCTCGTCTTGGTTCAGGACGCGTGAGTTGAGCATCTCGCGAAATTTTACGATTTCTGGTTGCACATTAACACGCGTATGCAATACTATGCATCATACCTACCCTGCATGGTCTCGGAAGCTTTCTCAAATGAAACCGGCTTTTGTTTGAAAATGACTTTGCCATTCTTCAGCTCGGCGATGGGGGTTTTGTGTACTTTTGCAATAGCTGGTTAGCCAACGAAGATGTGCAGAGCCAGGTGACCCACCGAACGACGTAGATGCGCCAGATACCACTAAGATACATTCCTTAATGAATCAGACGCGCCTTTTCGTTATTACACTTACCAACACTTGGGGCGGGGAACGTCATGATGGCCGACGTGAGGAGAGCGTGTTTCGTCGTCGCGTCTGCCGCGTCGCGATGAGGGCGTGGGAGTTGCTTTGTCATACGCGACGTGACGCGAAACTGGTAGGCTGATGCGAAGTTATCATGGCTTTCTTCCAGCCTCAGCAAAACAAGACGGTGGTAGAATCTAACAATTCTACTATACCTCCGTTGCAACCATGGGTGGAGAAATAGCGAGTACACCTCTCTGCACGATTGCTGATCTGACCGCATTTCTGCTGACAGCCGACCGCGGACCATAGATGACATCTCTGCTCAAGAACACACAGTGACAGTGTTACGCAAGGCACTGTCTTCCACCAATGTTTGTTTCCTCGTCTTCAACCACTCGACTGCTCTGACAGACCTCACAGCTTCCTCACATGTTGTTCTACGGCCCACCAGGAACGGGAAAGACCTCCACAATTCTTGCGTTGTCGCGACAACTCTTTGGGTGCGCAATGCGTTTGTTCCCATAGATTATGTGTTTTTTTGATCTGTCGTTGCTCTCTAGCCCGGACAACTTCCGAGAGCGCGTACTGGAGCTGAATGCATCAGACGAACGAGGCATTTCCATCGTCAGAGAGAAGATAAAGGCATTCGCCCGACAAACCCCAAGCGCGCAGAGAGCGGCCCAGGATGGAAAACTATACCCATGCCCACCCTACAAGATTGTCATTCTTGACGAAGCCGATTCAATGACTCAAGACGCTCAGGGTGCCTTACGACGTATTATGGAGACGTATGCACGGATAACTCGCTTTTGTCTCGTTTGTAACTATGTCACCCGGTCAGTACACTTCAATCGCACCTCCTTGGCACCTCTGAGAGCTGAGAGTGCGCCATTCAGCATCATCGAGCCACTGGCCTCACGCTGCTCAAAGTTCCGTTTTACCCCTCTGGATTCGTCGTCAACGTCGTCCCGTCTCATCCACATTGCTACTGCAGAACATGTTCAAGTCACCCCTGAGGTCGTAGCCACACTTATCGAAACCTCCAATGGAGACCTTCGACGGTCAATAACATATTTACAATCAGCTTCTCGACTATCTGCGTCGACAACTCCATCAACACCAATCACCCCACGAGACATCGAGGAAATCGCTGGAGTGGTTCCAAACGCAGTCGTGGACGACTTTGCGCGAACCCTCGGGATTGACATCGAGGGTTACATGCAGCAGGATAACGTCCCAGCATCTCGTAAGCGGGAAAGCTTTGACACCATCCGGAAAAGGGTTAGATCTATGATACGGGAAGGTTATTCTGCTTCGCAATTACTATTACAGGTTAGTGGAACGATTGCGTCGTCATGTGTACCACTCATGAGCAAATCAGTTGCATAACAAAATAATTGTCCATCAAACACTGCCTGCTCGACAGAAGGCCCAGTGTGTAATGGCCATCGCTGAAGCCGACAAGGCTCTCTGTGACGGTGCAGATGAAGAATTGTGGGCGCTCGAAGCCGCCTTGCAAATTCACAAGGCTCTAGCGTCATAGTTGTAGGTTACTTGGTTGTCGATATTCTTCTGTCGGTCCAGTCCATTCCACTCCAATCGAGGCATAGTGTACACATGGATGCAGATGCGTCATGCACCAAAAACAAGCAGGACAAACAGAATGACAACCGGACAACCCTGCTCTATTTTGCGTATCATATATCCTCTCACCGAATACCAGCAGTTGCCTTTTGGAGAGCCCGTTTAATACTAAGCTGTGCCTTCCGGAGCTCATCAGCCGCAGAATCCTCGATTTCCAACTTCTCGAGTGCACGAGCGAGCTCAGCTTCGACCTGCTGCTTGGCTCCACGTTTGAGTTTCATGCCAATCTCTGGCGAGGTAATGGTGCCCTCGACTTGGTGAATGTATGCTTCAAGGTCAGATTTCGCTTCATGGCGCGACGAGAATTCTCTGTCAGCCTGCTTATATTGTTCAGCGTCCTTGATCATCTGGTCGATCTCAGCGGCGGACAGACGGCCGACGGAATTGGTGATGCCTACAAGAGACTTAGTAAATGATGCATGAACTAGTCATGGGCATACTAATGGATGCTTTGCGACCGGATGCACGATCCTGAGCCGACACCTTCAAGAGACCATTTGCATCAACCTCAAAAGTAGTCACTAGCTCAGCTTGACCACGAGGCATGGGAGGAATGCCGGTGAGCTCGAATTCACCAAGCAGGCGGTTGTCACGGCATTGAGTACGCTCACCCTCATAGCTGAAGAAACAATATCAGCATTCGGGGTTCAGTGGCATAGTATTAAGGCTTACACTGGGAAAGTGACAGTGGTTTGGTTGTCCTCGACGGTGGTGAATGTTCTTGACTTGTTGGTAGGAATGGGAGTATTCCGAGGAACGACAACTCCGAAAACGTCACCTTGCATAGCAACACCAAGTGATAGAGGAGCAACATCGAGCAAAACCAGATCAGATGTTTTATCAGAAGTTTGACCGGTAAGAACGGCGGCCTGAACGGCAGCACCATAGGCAACTGCCTCATCAGGGTTGATCGACTTATTCAACTGACGACCACCAAAGTACTCGGAGACAAGGGACTGAATTTTTGGGATACGGGTCGAACCACCGACAAGGACGATGTCGTCGACCTTTTCACGTGGAATCTTGGAATCCTTGAGAACTTTCTCAACGGGCTCAAGGGTCGACTTGAACAAGGCGGCGTTGATTTCCTCGAAACGGGCACGCGTTATGTTAGCGGAGAAGTCGTCGCCCTTTGCAATCACCATGAGAAGCAAGTGACGCAGGGAGCGTGATTGCGACGGACCTGATACAGGGAGTCTACCTCCACAGTTGTTTGAGTGACACTTGATAGGGTGCGCTTCGCACGCTCGCAAGCACTTCTCAGGCGTCGGAGAGCACGGGGATCTTCAGATATGTCGTGCTTAGTCTTCCGCTTGAACTCATTTCTGAAGTGCTCGAGGAGCGCATTGTCGAAGTCCTCACCACCCAAGTGGGTGTCACCGGCCGTAGCCTTCACGGCGAAAACACCACCACTGATGTT
Organism: Pulveroboletus frians; assembly: GCA_038089395.1. NCBI lineage: Eukaryota > Fungi > Basidiomycota > Agaricomycetes > Boletales > Boletaceae > Pulveroboletus > Pulveroboletus frians. The sequence continues at coordinate 22,374 of JBBPKT010000134.1, forward strand.
GAGAAGAGAGACATCGAAAGTTCCACCGCCAAGGTCGAAAATTAACACATTCTTCTCGGCCTTGGATTGGCGATCAAGACCATAAGCAATAGCTGCTGCAGTAGGCTCATTAATGATGCGGAGGACATCGAGCCCGGCGATAGCGCCAGCATCCTTAGTGGCGAGCCGTTGAGAATCGTTGAAGTAGGCCGGCACACTGTGGAGGTACGGTTGGCAATCCATGCATAGGACGGGATATCCAACTCACGTGACAACGGCCTTTTTGACGGTCTTGCCAAGCTTGGCCTCTGAGATCTCCTTCATTTTCGTGAGGACCATTGACGAAATCTCTTGAGGTGTAAAAGTCTTTTCCTCTCCAAGGTAGTTCACCTTGATCAAAGGAGAGCCCTCTTTTTCGACGACCTCGAATGGCCAGTGTGCCATATCCTAGAAATCGGTGGGTACGATACTACCAATGAAAAAAGGTGAACTCAATTACTTTCTTAACGTCAGGATCGCTGGGGGGATGGGTCAGAACTCGCGCAATACTCCAATCTATAGCAGACGTACTCGTAACGGCGACCAATCAGGCGCTTGGCATCGAAGACGGTGTTGCGAGGGTTCATGGCAGCCTGATTCTTGGCGGCATCGCCAATCAGACGCTCCTCAGATGAAAAGGCGACATATGACGGTGTGGTCCTGTTACCCTCTATGACCAGAAGTTGCTGTCACAGGTGGTTTAAGTAACTTGGAGGGGATGCTCACGATCGTTGGCAATGATTTCGACCCGATCATTTTGCCAGACACCTACACATCTGAGAAGATATGAGGACCGGGACCATCATCACCAAGGGTGCGATACCTACGAATAAGTTGTACCGAGATCGATGCCAACAGCGCCGTCAAAAGCGTCGTCTTCCATTTTTTTAGTTTTTAGTTTTTAGTTATTGGAGAAAGGGAAAGCGTTGTCGTAGAGCGTGAAGGGCAGGGAAGAGCAGAGTTATGAAAAAAAGATGGAAAAAAAAAGAGATAACGCTGAGGTAAGCTCATCCATCGTAAAAACGACCGTACCGCCACTGGACCTCCCATGGCAAGCCGAACGCTGAGGTCGTCGCCCACTGCAGTGAGATGTCTACCGAAACTCATCAGGACGATGTACACCGCTCCCGGACATGAAATGACCTTGCGAACTCGGGATGACTGGCGACTCTTGCAAGAGAACAGGGCCCGGTTCAAGCTTCTGTGTGCGTATATACTTCTTCTGCCACTCATCGTTTAGGCTCAGTTGTTCCTGCAGTCAACTTGTTCAACGAACATGGCTCGACCCAGACCCGTGAAAATACTTACCAGCCTCATCATGCATACACCCGTGCAGTTGACCCTTCACATGTCACCGTATCCGCACTCATTGCTGCTGCCGCGCATCTGGGCCATTCAAAATCACTCATGAACCCACACTTCTCGCCATACGCCTTTGGAATCCGCGCCGGTCTTACTATCATTGACTTAGATCACACTGTCCCGCTTTTACGGCGAGCAGCTAGCATTGTCAGGGCGATAGCCCAGCGTGGAGGTACCATACTTTTCGTCGGCACCCGCCCGGACCTCCGAGAAATTGTCCGAAATGCAGCTGGCAAACTAGAAAATCAAGGTTATCACATCGGGGAGCGGTGGCTGCCTGGAATCCTCACGAACAGAAGACAAATCTTCCAATCCGAAAGTCAGCAGTATCACATCACTCCCGACCTCGTCATCTTCCTTAACCCGATGGCTAATATGAATGCGATACGTGAATGTGCTATACAGCACATTCCAACCATTGGCATCGTGGATTCCAACGTTGATCCTCGTATTGTTATGTACCCCATTCCAGCCAACGATGAAAGCCCGCGCGCCGCTCAACTGATATCTGGAGTGCTTAGCATTGCCGGGAAGGAAGGTATCCTCGCTCGGCAGGGGGAAAGGAAGGAATCGCAAGACCGGATGATGACCTTGGACAAACTTCCCTCAAGTCCAAAGGCATAATGTGGCTCGTATCATTCGTGTCATAGCTATCTAGGTCTCGTCTGTTCTGCTTGCACGTCAAACCAATGCTCTGAATTACTCTTCAGCATGCAATCATGAAAAAGCGCTGTCAGACAGGACCCACTTTCTGCGGCGGCTAGTGCCCCGATATTTCCGCCTAGCTTGTTAATGGTTTCGACGTACTCCTCTTCCTCCACACTATCAAACACGATGCCACCCCCGGCCTGCAGGTATGCAATGCCATTCCTAAAAGTCATCGTCCGGATGGCAATGCAGGTGTCCATGGCGTCATCTGCAAAATCGAATCGACCCACAGCTCCGGCATAGACACCACGTTTTTCTTGTTCCAGACTCGATATGATCTCGATTGCCTTGATCTTTGGTGCGCCAGAGACAGTGCCTGCGGGGAAAATAGAACGAAAAGCATCGAATCTGTGTTGTTCCTGCGTATTCCGTCACCAGGGCCTCGTTGGACAATACTCGCTCACCTCGTCAGGCCGTCTCGCAAGAATCCAGACACTTGTGAGGTCAGATGAATAACATGACTGAATTTTTGAACCTGCATTAGGTTGTCGACCTTGACAGTCTCTGGTTTGCATACGCGATTGACATCGTTCCGTGCAAGATCGACAAGCATGACGTGTTCTGCTTTGTCTTTCTCGGATGAAGTCAGCTGTTCTGCCAGTAACTTGTCCTCTATACTGCCATAGATTCAAACATGACCGAGCGAGGACCAGAGGTACGAACCATCGAGTGTTTGACCCCTCTTTGTGGTACCTGCGATGGCATGATTGTATACCTTGTTGGCCTCCACTTTGCAAAGTGTCTCTGGACTGGCGCCGACAAGCTGTACATCCCCACAGTCCAGATAAAACATATAGGGACTCGGGTTCACCCGGCGAAGCTGGCGGTACGCGTTGAAGGGGTGGAGGTCGGTGGGACGTGTAAGTCTTTGTGACGGGACAGCCTGGATGATGTCGCCTGCGACAATGCGTTCCTTCAGTCGGGTGACAAAGCCTTCGTATCCGTCTTTTCCGACGTTTGAGACGGCCTCGTTCCCGAGTCGGACTGGAGCTTGAGGAACCTCTGGGACGGTGGATGACAGAAGGGCTTTGGCAAGTCGCCGCACCTTGGATTGTGCAGTTTGATACACGAAGGACAGATTTGCTGTCCCCGCATCCTTTGGATAGAACACATGCGAGACGACCTTGAGTGTTTGGAAAAGGTGGTCGAATATAAGCAGTGTATCCGCTATCATGAATGCAGATTCTGGGATACCAATAGCGTCTCGGAGTTCTCGAGCGGTTTTCGGTTCGAAATATTGGATACAGTCATATGAGACATAGCCTATAGCACCACCGGTGAACGTAGAGACTTCGGGGACTTTGATGTATTGGTATGCTGAAAGTTCTTTCTGGAGTGCCGCCATAGGGTCCCCTGTGATTTCTTCGTTGGGACCGGTTTTGACAACCTTGATTGGGTCTGCGGGGGGTCGAGACCGTCTTTCGGTGTACTGAGGATGCGACGCACCTGCACCAACGAAACTATACCTAGCAATGTTCTCTCCACCGATCACCGATTCGAGCAGAAAGCTGTATTTGGAATCTTTCGCGATACGGAGATATGCCATACATGGCGTGATGAGATCTGCAGGAAGTTGAATGAAGATTGGGATACAATTTCCTCGTTTCTCCCGAATGATGAGCTGCTCCACCACTGCGAGGGGTGGATATGTGTCCAACTTCTAGATGAAAGAGCGAGACAGTCGACAGTGAGTCCAACGTCGTGCCCGATGCAACTTACCTGTGGATCCATCGCCATGGCCTTCGAGGGGTGAAGGGTGCGAATTCGACCAAGTATGTACGCATCGAGATCAGCTGGCTGCTTATGTAGGAGATCCAGACAAATATCGCAACACATCTCAGGTGCGCTCTGACACCATCAGACAGCACTGCCAGATCATAAGCACAAGGCCCTGTACGCTTCATAGCCGATCACCGCACGCACCATCGACAACGCATCACTGAGGCACTGGAACACCGGGCCAGCTTCTCGCATCAGCAAAACGTTCCAAATCTAGCGATGTCTAACGAGTACCGGAATAGTCCGAAGACCTAGCGAGACCTAGCGAGACCTTGCCAGATCTCGTCGGACTGCGTGAAACTTTATGCGACCAAGTTCAAGGTCTCGCCAGCTCTAACTAGATTACCTCTTCCCTCCCTTGTCCTTGTATCATCCTTGTGAGCGATTAAATGTCGGCCCTATAGTCACATGTGTCCAAACGCGGTAACCGTATAAGGTCTGGCAGGCGCGGTCCTTATCCTACCATCAACTCCCACCATTAGCCGCGCTGGATGCCAGCGTTGACGCTACGCTCTTAGTGCCACCCGCGTCTGCTGATCGCAGTGGCGATAGTCCTCAATGAAGTCAATGAAAACAAGCATGACGTTGACTCAGACGATGTAAGTTTGTGAGGGGAAAGCTTGTGCGCCTCACACACCCATCTGATTACACCTGCATAGCACTCACTGTCAATCTCTAGCTCGACCTGGACGGCGCAGAAGATCCCTATGTAAGCACCATAGATTTATTGTTCTCTATGTATTGATTGATGTGCACACAAAGCAAGTCAGTTTCTACCAGACCAGTCATTGTCATCATACCAATGAATTCCCACCCGCTCCCTTGACATGGTAGAGATTGCATGTGTTCCCCGTGAATGCGTCACGGTGAGCTGCAGCATAGATACTCCTCCGCCTGAGTTCCTGTGCTTCCTTGTCTGTGAGGTCCCATCGCAAGACACTTCTATTCCTCGACTTTAGAACCTGAGGCAGGCTCGGGCCAAAAGAGCTACAAGATGTTGTGGACAGGTAAGTACACTTACATACGTGCATATATGCGACTCTATCTGAGAGATGGGCGAGCAATGTTCAACAGATTCAAGACAGTTGTGGACACAAGGAACAACTTTTGCCGGAGGCAGCTGCTCAAGCTAGCGCTCAAGTCTCGGACGGCGCTCTCACATCGCTCTGCATACAGATGCTATCGAGTCTTTGGACACATGTACATTAGAAACAACAGTGTATTGTGTTAGCAGTAATGAAATCAATTGGTAGTATTCATACTAGAACTAGAGCGACCTAGCGAGAGAATGAGTTTATAGCGAGACCTGACTAGGCAACCAGGAAAGCGCTCTTCTGGCCAGATATTGGCTTATATGGCTAGGAGTTGTATTTCGTGGCGAGGGAGCGTAGGTCTGGTGAACCTCGCGAGCGCAACTTGATCTAGCCAGGTCTGGCTAGGTATCGCTAGATTTGGAACGTTTTGCTGATGCACATTCCAATGGGCGATAGTAGTACTGTCGATACTGATGAGCTCGTCGCCAATGGCATGCACCATTTAGGGGGAATCCCAATTAACCCAGTCCTCTTTTCCGTGTTTTGGCAGTTCTCTCCCTGCTCGCGGGACCCCAGATGCTTGCCACTTGGCCAATCGTGCTGAATTGGGCGAGACCTCGACTAACAACTCGGATCCAAATACGAGTACTAGAGTACTTACGTCAGCAGACCATATGAGGAATAAGAAAAGGCCATGGGCGCCACGAGTGACTCAAACCACACGCTCTTCGAGTCTTTGTCAACATTTCGACACTGACCAGTGTGCACCACGGTACTGGCTTTGATAATGCCATCGATACACGCAGGTGCGTAGTAGTTCCAAAGAATAATCTAGTGGTGTCAATAATTCAGTCAGACAAAACGATAGTATTCGACACTGGTCGCGATGATCCGGTGACAACAGTCACTTTCGACTCAGATGGAAAGTACCTTTTGACCGGGAACGAAGATGGGATCCAGAAATGGCGACTCGAAGATGGTCAAGAGACCAAAAGGCAAGCAATAATGGATGTATGGGCCATCTGCGTATCGAGGGACCGTAAGTGGGTAGTTGTTGGAACGTACAAGGGAGCGAGTGTGTGGAACGTGGAGATGGATAAAAAATTCTTTGATGTGGAGGGTAGAGACATGGTGCTCGCCATCGATATCTCGCTCGACTCGACCTGGTTTGCTGTGGGGAAGGATAGAGCAGCAAGCATATGGAGTCTTACGACTAGCCCGGGGGAGAGGCTCGTCGGTCCGCTGGAACATGGCAAACATGTCACCGGAGTAAAATTCTCCCCGAATGGAGACCATATGGCGACTGCATCCCAAGGAGGGCCTATCCGGATCTTTGACAGCCGCACCGGTAACGAACTTGCTAAGATTGATACGATCATAACTAACCACAATGTGGCCACTCCAATTGCCTGGTCGGCCGACGGCAAGCAAATCTTTGCTGCATGCGACGACAAGAGAGTCCGGTCATTCAATGCATCTACTGGGTCCCGACTAGCTGAGTCGCCGATTCTTGATGTTGTTGAACCCTGCTCCCTGGCTCTGGCTGCAAATGGCAAGTTCATCACCACCTTAACATTTATACAATCTTCGATCTTTTTCCTGGATGCCTCGACATTAGCTGAAATCAGGCCTGGCATCATGGGAAGTGTGAGTGGGTGGTTGAAGTCAATCGCCATCTCGCCCAACAGTAGCTTGCTTGCAACTGGGCAGAGTGATGGTAAAATTATCATCCGCGATCTCGCCACAATTCTCCCAGCTTCATACGGTCCATTCCATGTGAGTATTTGCGCCTTATATGCTAGACATTTTCCATCCTGTCTCCTATGCTGATGAATTATGTAGGTCTCTGCAAGTGAGGAACAGGAACAAGATGGACAGGCTTTGATCTCCAGTGGTGAAGACAATGAAATGCATGATGGCAATCCAGTAGGAATTTACTGTCTCATCACTAGAGCATTCATGCTAAATCCATGTTACTTGTACAGCAGCCAGAGCAGGAAGGACACAATGGAGATGACATTGGTGATCCTCTCGAGGTATTTGTGCATTCTAATTCAGCCTCACACCTACCTCTTACGATAACATCGATTGAGGTGGGGTTGCCGATTGCACCAGGTCTTGAATTCGACTTTGACGCGGTTGGTGATCACTTCTTTTTTTCTTACCTGTGTATTGATGTCATTCCAGCCACCCTCCCCGGTATCTTCTGATCGCAGGGAGGGTGCGCTACAGTCGTCGAGTTCCCCGCCAATGAATTCCCTTCCACAGGGGCTTCCAGGGAGAACCAGGCCGTCTTTGGGCCGTTCCATACTAACAAGGCTACTACATAAAGAGGCCAGGGAGGACGCAGCTTCACACAGGTCTAGTCGCCGTTTCGGAATATTGTGGCAGTCCGCCAGTCACCGGCACCCATCACCCACCTCATCCCCCGCGCGGGCGGATATCGTGCGTGAGGAACCTTCGCGAATGGCGGCAGCCAGAAAAAAACCAGTGAGTACTCTTTCTTGATACGCGATCAAATCTACTATATCTAAAAATGTCATCCTAGCGAACAGTCGGGGGATATCTCGGGAAACGCGCGGTATGCTGTTCATCCGCTCTTTATACAATCACTCATCAGACGCGACAGCCTAAACTGCTTGCCCAACCAGCAGAACCAAGCGATCCTAATAGAAGTGCGCTCCCTGGCGGGCAGCATTCTGGCGAGCCAACTGAGGTAGGGATCTTCATCTGATTATGATATACTGCATGGTGACGACTCGTTCTCTGTTAGGTACAACAGCCGAACCGACCATCTCGACCCTCGGCTGCGGAGGCTCACCTGACGGTACGCATCACTTCGCTCTAAGGCCACATCGTTGATTTGACAGTCGATTAGCATGAAGAAACAGAGTATGCTTCTCTTCATGTTCATGTCACGATTAGATTTCCCAGGTGGTTGTTGTGCATTCGCCGGGATGCACATGATGAGCCAGGTCGGTCTGGATGAGACCATGCTGTACTTAGTAGGTACTGCGAGTATACCCACATTCCGATGCCATTCGTAGTACGGATTCCCTTGCAACGAGTCCATTCACAGGTGCCGTCTAGTCCTAGCTTCCGAGTGTATCTAGATCCTGTTGCTGCTCTTTCGGTGAACATTGCAGTCAGATCAATCTTAAATGGACTCATTAGGATTTATGTTAATGCTACGAGGTAATATCAACCCGAAGACGATCAGAAGATGTGAATGTATCCACGGTATCGACCTGTACAGTATGGAAGTCATCACCGATCTATCTCGTCGTGTGCACCTGCGCGAATACACAACAACCATGTGGGGAATCGTAAGCGCAGAGTAACCTGTTTTTTCATGCTGATTGGCTGTCAGTCCGAGGATGTAGCCTAAAACAGGCTAACACGCACTGCTAGGTGGACCCCGTAGTCGATGGTCGAGATGGATGGTGTATTTATTGCGTCTGATAGAAAGTTGTCATGCTATAATTCGATGAAGACCCCTGCCTCTATTGGCTCGTTAGAGTGTTGTCCGCTAGAAGATGTGTTACCGTTGAGATCACTAGACTCGGCGGTCTGGGCAAGTAGTTTGGGCTGTCATATTGGATGAGTCCCTGTATGCAAATGGAGGAACAACGGACCGCCCGTTTCCCGAGATATTCCCCGACTGTTCGCTAACACAATATTGTAGTTGCACCCATCCAGCCGTCTATTACTTCTTCTCTGGAAGCGTGTAGGCGGGTTCTGTTGAGAGGGTTAGACGCATTTGACAAGTCCTCAGACTTCGAAGGCCCTTTCTCGTCAGTCCACAAGTCACCTTCCCCTGAGTGTTTCAGCTCTCGCTCACCTTGTCACGTTCAAGCTGGGAGAGCTCATCATAGATGGGTGACACATATCGTGGCCAGTGGCAAAAACCCCACACTCTGGGACATCGCGCTAATTGGGGCACAGTATAGGAAGGGTGACAAGCTCATGGCTGTACACGGTGCCCCGCTCATCGTGGTGGCAGCGGGAGATGCCACGCATCTGCAGCATGCGGAGTATGCAGCAGATGTGATCCTGACTGCTGCACGACCGCGTAGGAGTCCAACTGGTCAGAGCATAAGTAATCATTTTGTCCCTGTCGCTGCAATGGCGTCCTTGCGGTACAATGAAGTGTAGCAGACGCTGACCTTGGAAATACACAGCTGTCGAGGTTGCTGAGCCTGCATTAACTCAGGCACTAACCTGGCGCTGTACGACGACTTGGTTGAGTAATAGTATATGCAGAAAGCGAAAGGTCGGGAAGTGAGTAAATTAGCACCTCTCATATTCCTCGTATGTCCTTGGTGATAATGTTGGTGCCTATGCGGGCATTTCCACACCGCGGACACGTCTGTCATACTGGGAGTTTGTATGGCGTCATCATCACTGAGGCTGGTGACTAGACGCAAGTGGGAATGAGCGTCAAAAACATGGGGCACTTACGTGAACAAAGAGAATGCACAGCAACCTCGCGCACCCCCACAAGTAAACCGAAACGCTCCTTGTTGACATCTCGACACCAACAACCGTCTGTGCGCCATCAACGCATCAACCTTGAAGATGTCATCGACGCATGACAGTATGTAGCGGGTTCCGAATGATTGAATGGTGCTTATAATTTGGTCAGATGAAACGATAGTACTTGAGACTGGTCTCAGTGCCGAGGTAACAGTGGTCGCCTTCCACCCAGATGGAAAGTACCTTTTGACCGGGAACAGAGATGGAGTCCAGCAATGGCGACCCGAAGATGGTCAAGAGACCAAAAGGCACGCAGTGACGGATGTATGGGCCATTTGCATATCGAGGGACCAGAAATGGATAGTTATCGGGACTGCTGAGGGGGCAAGTGTGTGGAACAAGGAGATGGACAACAAAGTGATCGACTTGGAGCGCGCAGCCTACGTGGTGGCTGTCGATATCTCGCCAGACTCGACCTGGTTTGCTACGGGGACCAAAGCGGCAAGCATATGGAGCCTCGAAAGCGGAGAGAGACTCGTTGGCCCACTGGAACACGCCAACTATGTCATCGGAATAAAATTCTCACCAGGTGGAGACCGCATTGCTACTGCATGCCAGAGGCACTCCATCCGAATCTTCGACAGCCGTGTTGGTGACCAGCTCGTCAACATCGACACCACCATAGTCAACTTCAATGTGGTCACCCCAATTGCCTGGTCGGCCAACGGCGAGCAAATCTTTGCTGCATGTGACGACAGCAGAGTCCGGTCATTCAACGCCTCTACTGGGTCTCAACGAGCTGAGTCGCCAATTCTTGATGTTGTTGGGGCCCGCTCCCTGGCTGTGGCTGCAAACGGCAAGTTCATTGTCGCTTGCACATTTACACCACATTCGATCTTGTTCCTGGATGCCTCGACATTAGCTGAAATCAGGCCTGTCATCAAGGAAAGTGAGTGGTTGAAGTCAATTACTATCTCGCCCAACAGTAGCTTGCTTGCTACCGGACGGGGTGACGGGAAAATTATCATCCGCAATCTTGCTACGATTCTCCCGGACTCATACGGTCCATTCCATGTGAGTATTTGCACCTTATATGCTAGACACATTCCTCCCATGGTAATGAATTATGTAGGTCTCTACGAGTGAGGGACAAGAAAGAGATGAACAGGCTTTGATCTCCAGTGGCGAAGACAATGAAATGCACGATGGTAATCCAGTAGGAATTTACTGTCTCATCAACAGACCATTCATGCTGACTCCACGTTACTTGTACAGCGGCCAGAGCAGGAAGGGCGCAATGGGGATGACATTGGTGATCCCCTCGAGGTATTTGTGCATTCTGATTCAACTTCACACTACTTCTCACGATGGCATTTTGAGGTGGGATTGCCGACTGCACTAGGTCTCGAATTCGACTTTGATGCGGTTGGTAATCACTTACTCTTCTTACTTGCGTGTTGACGTCATTCCAGCCACCCTCCCCGGTCTCTGCTGATCGCCGGGTGGACGCGTCACAGTCATCCCCTCCACAGGGACGTCCAGCAAAAATCAGGCCATATTTAGGCCGTTCCATACTAACAAAGCTACTACATAAAGAGGCCAGGGAGGACGCGGCTTCACACAGGCCTGGTCGCCGTTTCGGAATACCGCGGCAGTCCGCCAATCACCGGCACCCATCACCCACCTCATCCCCCGCGCGGGTGGATATCGCGCATGAGGGACCTTCGCGAATGGCGGCCGCCAGAAAAAAGCCAGTGAGTACTCTTTCTTGATACGCGACCAAATCTACTGTATCTAAAAATGTCATTCTAGCGAACAGTCGGGGGATATCTCGGGAAACGCGCAGTATGCTGTTCATCCTGTCTATGTGCGATCACTCATCAGACGTGACAGCCTAAACTGCTTGCCCAACCAGCTGAGCCAAGCGATCCGAACGGAAACACCCTTCCTGGTGGGCAGCGCTCTGGCGAGCCGGCTGAGGCAGGGATCTTCCTCTGATTATGATGTACTACATTATGACAACTCGTTCTCTATTAGGTACAACGGCCGAACCGACCATCTCAACCCTCGGCTGCAGAGGCCCATCTGACGGTACGCATCACGATGCTCTAAGGCCACATCGTTGGTCTGACGGTCGATTAGCACGAAGAAACAGGCTATGCTGCGCTTCATGTTACGATCAGATTTCCCATGTGGTTGTTGTGCATTCGCCGGGATGCCCACGATGAGGCAGGTCGATGATACCGCGGGTATGTTCACGTCTTCGGGTTGACGTCACTCCACGCACTAGTGTGAATCTTGCCTAATTCATTCATGGTCAGCGTAGTCGCACGCGCAAGGTCGACAAGAGGATATACCGCGCTATATTCAGGACTGGGCTGTATACTGAACAGTATCTCTAAACGGTGACCGGCCACCAATTATCAGGAGTTTCGTAGCAGAGAGCTGTCGTCCTAGGTTCACTCGACAAGAAGTGAAAGACGCATTGGCTGATAAGCAGTTCAATGGAGGCCGTACAGAGTCTCGTTCATCGTGGATATATAAAGTCTCCTGTGATATGCACTCGTCGAAACATTTACTTGTAGAAAGTACGTATTTGAGCTTCCACTTCTTCCGGGGACAGCTTGATATCTGTAGAACAAGATTATCACCTGTAGCCCATTCCAAACACGCGTACTCACACTTTTGTGGGTCTGTCGCAAACAAGGAACGTCAGCGGGGGAACATATCCCGTGGCGACAGGCGGAAAACCTCACTTTTGCTGAACTCCTTGTTCTTTTGCTTCTGAATGAACCGCTGCAGACTCGGTATGACCAGCTTGACCGCTTCCTCGGCCAATGCCTTCTTGTTTTCCACTTCCTCCTCCATCACCCGCGCTACCCGATGCCTATCACCCACCTCGTCCAAAAGGTCATAGAACCGTGTAAACTTTTCCTTCGTGGCCGCTTTCCACGCGCTACTGCCTACCTTTTCCTTTTCGCGGTCCTCGCTCAGTGCTTGCATCAGCGGTGAAAAGTTGGCGTCGAAATAACCTGCCTTTGCGGTTCGAAAGGCCGACATGAGCGCGTCTGCGGTGGGCTTGGTGATGAATTCCACGAGCCCCGGGTGTGTCGGTTTCGATACGAGACGGGAGGAGATATAGGAGATGTTGTTGAGCAGGAAGATAGATCCGAACGCGCCACGACGTTGTGTACGAGACAGGGTCGTTAAACTGTTCACTATCGTGTTCACGATGTCGACTGTCAGGGATGAGTGATCTGGAGTCTTTAACGAGAGAAATGGGACAGACAGATGTAATGTTGAAGCACGATCTTCTCGGTGACTTCAACCGTCGACGCATTTTGGGTTTTTTCAACGCGTTTACCCTCACCCATCTTCCAGTTCCCATCCCCTAGTGCAAGAAGAGCCGATCCAACTGCCTCCTGCACTTCTGGGATTCTATCTAGATATTGTACAGTCTGAAGCGAGTCAACGACAGTGGCTCAGAACCAGGAGAGAGCTAAAGTTGCTTACGGAGACAGTGAAATCGGCCAGGCTCACGCCTAATTCGCCGCCCTTTGCAGATCCCGCAGCTGCCAACTTCAAATCCGCCAAAAATTCCGGAAACGTTCTCAAACATACGCTCCTAACAGAATTCAGTCCGTCCCGCAATTCGTTTGTATCTTTCCGTCCTTCTCCTCTCCTTGTCATCAAGATTTCCCACCGGCTTTTGGATGCTGAAAGGGCAGAGTAGGTAGCGAGGGCATGGAAGGTATATTTATGAAGGGAACGTTTGATGATCGCAGTCAGGGAGGAGAGCGTGTCGGTGAAGAGTGTGAGGAGGGGGCTGAGAAGGGTATCGTAAGTCGATGCTAAGAGGTAAGGCATCGTGAGCGGTGCGAGGTCGGTAAGAAGGGCATGCTCGGTCTACACGTGCGACGATCAGCGCGATACGGTCACAGACGAACGACCCACCTCTGCGATACGAAGGAGGTTCTCCACCCAGGTTCCAAGTTCCTTGCCTGCAATCACGCCGTCTAATGTTTCAGCGCGGTCGACCACTCGCTTCGCATGCGTTTCGAGCGACTTGCGATTCCACGTGCCACGCATGTCCGCGTAACCACGCTGGGCCTCCCTCAGGGTGGCAAGAATGATCTGACCAGCAGGATGTGATGGGTGGGTAGAGGGTAGGGGAAGACTACGTATGAACGCCACCAGAGGTTTCAGATGGGTGAGTAGCGCGGGTGGGAATGTCGCGGGCGTGAAGTCTAGACCTGCTATCGGAGGGGAACCCGATGATCCTTCAGCGACGAGCTTCGTGTACAGCTGCGTTATCTTCTTTACCCCGGTCTCGACGAGACGGGCCTGAAGGGTCGACACAACTAACTGAGATGGGACCGTCACAATGACACGAGACACACCTTTTCGCGAGGATTTTCATCTGATGATTTGAATGCAATCGCCGCATTCAATCGTGAAAGCGTATCGATGTAAACTTCCAGTTGTCCAGGCTGGGGACTGAAGAAACAGAAAGAAGTTCACCTTCACATGACATCCCGAAAACGAAGACAGGAATGCAAACCCTCGCAAAATAAGACCTTCTTCTTCCGCAATGCCTTCGTGGCCGCTGGCAACTTCATCAATCTTCAAGAGTGCACGGTCGATGTCTGCTCGTAGCTTTGACAAGGGTGCCTCGAATGCAGCTCGACGTGCTTACTGTGCGACCGGAAGTTGAGCTTCTGGGTTTCGGCGTAGAGTGGAAGTATTGATTTCTCCAACTTGTAGAAGCAGAGGACTTTTTTTTACAATGTCCTGACATGCAGAGTACCTGTCATGAACCAGAAGTGTAAGCATATAAGTAACAAGGGTGCGGGTGCAAAGCGCTGAGACATGGAACCTGATGAGGATGCCATAACAGCTCCTACAGACGTGATAGGCATCAACTTAGAACGAAAAGGAAACACTCATAAAACAAATCTTCATGAAACACGACCGCCAACGTTGCCAAACGGCTCCAGGAAGTGGAGTTTAGCTCACATCAGTCGAGTCGCTCCCGATTAGTACATGTCACTGACTCACTGCGAGATGGAGCGGTGTCCCGTGTAGCCACTAGAGTGTCAGAACGTCAGAACAGACATTACCACTGAGCGAACGGGGGCTCCTACCTCAGGGTGCCAACAATGAGCGAGAGGGTGGAGAAAGCGGCGATCCCATACCTAGCGCATCAATGCTGGTCATACATG